>MU001912.1:0-70649 GCA_010093585.1 Melanomma pulvis-pyrius CBS 109.77
TTCTTTCTTCTGGGATATCAATCTCTCCGTCCGTGTACACGCAACCACCTCATCTACTCCAATTCAATCCAATCCAATCCAATCCTATATCGCATGTCCCGGCGCGGCCTTCTCGTTGTAATGCTCCGCAACCTGTGTCTGCTGCTGCTGAGGAGGTGGAGGCGAAGGTAGAGGTGAAAGTGGCGATGGCGGCGTCCGGGACACCGGCCCCGGCCCGCCCAACCCTCTTCCCCCCTTCTCATTCCCATAATGCTCCACAATCTGGTGCACAGGCGCCGCGGGACCCCTCGCACCGCGCATCACCGGATGCTGCTGATTCAGAAGCTGCTGCTGCTGCTGCTGCGGCAACGGCGGTGGCGGTCCATAATGCACCGTATACGGCTGCTGCTGCTGCTGCCACCCCCCCTGATAGCCCTGCCCCTGCCCCAACTGCTGATACCCGCCCTGCATCCTAGCCATGCCGGGCGGCTGTATAATAGCGCCGTCCCGGACCATCCTGCCGATGATGTCGGCGGCCAGCTTCTCTGCATCGCCGCTCGTCTTGCGCTTGTTCCTGCGGTGCGTGTCGACGCACGCCCAGACGAAGAGGGCAAAGTGCAGGATAAAGGCCAGGCCCTGGCACACGACGCCCGTCAGCTCGACGCGGACGCGGCGCTTGCCCGCGGCCCACAGCGCGTTGACCCAGGCGTCCTGCTCGGCGCACGTCGCGAACGGCGGCACGAGGTACGAGTTGTAGCGCGAGCGCGACGACGACGTGGTGGTGGAGGTGGAGTTTGAGTCGCAGGCGCGCTGGGCGCCGTACCCGGTCGGGTTGTAGACCCAGGTGCCGTTGGCGGCTTGGTTGTAGTACGACGAGGAGCCGTTGCTGAAGAAGTCGTCGGTGCCGTAGTGCAGCACGGTGATGCAGGCCGCGACGGCGAAGAGCGTCGTCGGGATGTAGGCGAGCCAGAGGATGAGGTCCATGCCGACGGCGACGCCGGGGTGCACGGGGCGGGGCGGCCGCCGCAGGAGGAGCACGAGGATGCAGATTAGGGTCCAGACGATGGATATGCCAAACTGGTCGAGATGTCGTTAGTAGGGGAGGGGGTGTGGAACGGGGAGCACATACAGTTATTAGAGCCCACGAGAGGAAGTACTGGTCATCCTCGAAGTAGCCATAGTACTCGCTTTGCGCCGTCTGGACTGCCCAGCCTACACATCCTGTGCCGATTACTGCGACGACGAGGAGCAAGATGCGCAGAGAGAGTTTCCAGAGCCAGTGTTCCTCGCCGGCGTCTAGTTTTTCGCGGAAGCTTAACGTTGGGAGTTGAGGTTGTGTCGGCGTCTGCGCGTATATCTGTGCTGGGAGTGGGTTCTGTGCTTGCGTCTGCGGGATCGAAGTGGGAAGCGTAGAATGAGGATTCGGCGTCACAGGTGCTGTGTCGGCGGCGGCGGCGGTGGTGGTGGTGGTAGTCGTTGTCGCCGGAGCACTCGTGGTATGCGGCGTATTCTCCATGTCTCCCGAAACCGAAACCCCAGTAATTAATTATAGACTAGACTGAAAAAAAATAAAAAAAAAAGAGTAAACGAAGGATAAGGAACGCAAAAGGTGCAAAGCGCAAAAGCGAGTGGACGCGTATTTTAAAAAAAACACGCTGCAATTAATTCCTCACGAGCACAAGGTAGATGAAGTACATTAGATAGCGGAGGAGCCGCTCTATAGTATTTAACCAAGCTTCTGCAACAGCAGATTGCAAAAGGGGCGTGCGGGCAGCGCGAAGGATCGGTGTCAGGCGTGTCTGGCCCTGGAGCGCTAGGCTTGGCGGGTGGTGTGGTAGCATCTCGGCTATCTGCCTAAAAATCTATTCATGGGGAGTCGTGGCTGTGGCTAACCCTTCTGAGATTGTGATAAAAGATTAATCTGGAATATTGCCCCCCGGCCCACGTTTACCGATATATTGTTAAGAAGGCAAACAGACGTGACGCAGTGCCAGGTGACTCTTTTCTCGCTCGAACCATAGTTCCCCTTCCCCTAGGGGGGGAGCTCCTCTTCGCAGCACATCCAAGCTGGTGGACCTCGCAAGAGACCCTGGACATTTCGAACAATCTTGATCCGTTCATTCGATTACGTCTATAACCTATCTGCTCGATAGATAGGTGTCCTTGGACAGCCTCATCGATAGGCACTCCCAAGTCCTCCATCCACTACCCAAGCGCCCACACAGCAGCTTGCGCGTTTTCCGGAACCTAAAAAAGGGAAGAAGAAGAAGAAGACGAAGAAGAAAGAAAGTCTACGCTCTCTCCGGCACACAATGATACAATAGATACACAGGAAAGAAGGCCGCATGTAACGGGCCGACGACAAACACCTTACCCAATGCAAGCGCACAAAAGGAAAACGGCCTTCACCCAGCCTACCGCCCAATACCCCGTCCACCCTTCCCTAGCCCTCCCTTGCGTACTTATATGGACACGGATTGGAAAAGCGGAAAAAATGGGAGCCATCCCAGACATGTAGATACCTCCAACCAAAATATCGGACGAGTAAAGATAGCGAGCTTGCATCCTTGAATCTCCCGAGAATGCGAAATGACGGGCCTCGAGTATCAAAACGCCAGTAGAATGTATGCATATGGTCTTGTTTTAAGAAAGACGAACCTAACCCAACTATTTCGAAAAAGCTTTTCCGTCAAATGGTGTTGAAAACAGTGCTGGAGAGAAACTGGTCTGACATGGGTTCGAATGAGCGCTCCGATCCATCAGGCCATTGAAAAAGATGGGCAAGAATACAAATCACATGCGGGGCTTAGTTGAGGAAGCCCTTGCAGCCCACCGACCCGCAGAGGCAGGGAATCCGGTCAGTGGCGTCCATTTCACGCTCAAATTTGTAGTCGTACGTGAGTTCCTCGTCTGCCGTCTTGTGTTAGTACATATGCCACCCCGAACGTGTAATGCCTTACCTTTGCCAATATCCCGCAACGCGTAGATAACAATCCTCTTTGTGCCGTCCACGCGGATGATCTTGGCCGTGCAGTTTGGCGTGCAACTGTGATTGATAAAGCGAGCAATGCCACCCATCTTTGTTGCGTCGATGACCGTATCTTCGTCAATGCGGAAGAGGTAGCTCGATCCAACACCTTGTATGTCGTACTTGGCCTCTCGAAGATCGGCAACACGCTGCCGCACCTTCTCACCAACATACTCGATGATCATGTCATTGGCGGTGATACTCTCCTGGGCGTACAAACCCCAGTTGTGGATGGCGGATCGATCGAATTTGACAAACTTCTTCCGCTTTTTAAGCTGGTTAAAGCGCATAGAATCAGCCTCAGCACCGGCCATGTTCTTCGAGATGTTGATGTCGTTCACCAAGCGGCGATTGTTGGCTCGATTGGCGCGAGAGTTGGACGCATGTGGGGCGGCGGTAGGCTTGGGACCTGTGACGAACTTGAATCCTTCAACGACCGTGGTCGTGCGTGCTTCGTTCTTAGCCCGCCGCTCGCGTTCTTCTCGTTCCTTTTGAACACGGATACGATGAGGAAGGTACTTTGATTTTTCAGACTCACGTATTCTCTTGACGCCTTCTGTCCTCGCGGAGCCAGTGGAATTCGGAACATAGTATCCTTCGATCTTGGTCTCGGTACGGGAAACGCCCTCTTCCCCTTGCCGGTTCAGGTGCTTGATCTGTTTTTGTTTCCAGGCCCAGTTTAGTGGATCTGCAATGTTAGCTGCTCCCGTGGAAAGTAGAGCGTCGTTGAGGAAGCCCAAATCTTCGTCATCCTTGAGCAAGTGTTGCCAACCATCGATGTCCATGACAACACTGAGATCGTCATCCACAGTCCGTTGGGGCTGGTACGTTGAGACGCCATAGTGTACTGATGCGCGCTCTTCTTCTTCGGGCGTCTCCTCGGAAGCCGGCACCTGAACGACTGGCTCGGGTTCTTCCAGCTCTTCTTTTTGCGTGGGCTCGACGACTTCAGTCTTTTCGGCTTTGGCTTCTTCTTCCATCTGTTTCTTTGTCTTCTTCTTCGCTTTTGCAGCGCCTGCCTTCTTCTTGGGCATCTTGGCTGGTTCGACAAGCTCAGTAGTCTCAACAGGTTTCTGGACTTCCTCATCATCGTCGTGGGTGATGATGACTTCAGGCGAGAGTTTGTCTTTGGCGATTGTTTCCACTCCAAAGATAGCATCCGCTTCCTGCTCAATCTTCCGAAGCCTTCTGAAACCTTTGAGTGCTTTCTCTGCTTTCTTCCAGATGGGCGAGGAACGAGGGAGAATTGCAAGGACTTGTTCCAGCTCCTTCTCGGCCATGTTCTCAGGGTCCTTGTGGATTAAGTGAGCCAACAGACTGCGAGCATGAGAATCATCCATCATCTCATCGTCGCTTTCTTCACCCCACCCAGCTTCAATACGCCGTCGCTTGGCACGATGAGCTCTGGAAGATCCTTCATCCTCGGTGTCTGTGGACGGAGCACGGCTGATGGGTCGGCTTTCTTGCTCCTCGGTATCGCGTGTGAATGCGCTTCGAGCCTCGTCATCGTCGTCCGTTTCGTGCGTCAAGTCCTTTTCTAGAGCCAATAGCTGAGCCATGGGGTTGTTGATACGGCGTCGTGGAGCGATCGCCTTTCGCCGCTCATCCGCAAAAGCATTTACAACTCTCGTCGGCTTCTTCCCGCGCACGCGATTGCTATCATAGGCAGCAAGCGCTTTCCGTGGAGCCTGCCGGCTTGCAAATCCAGCGGCCCGGGAGTTTGGCGTGCCCATTGCTGGCGAATTGAGACCGCGTCCGAAGAAGGCCGGGGTGACTGTTTCTTCTTTGCTCTGTGGATCCGAAACGTTTAGTTTCCGTCGTTTTGATACGTGCCGGTCTGGGGCCATATAATCAAGCAGTGCAGGCCCAGCTATTCTACTCTTGATATCGCTCGCAAGTTTTTCCAGGAGTTCTTGCTTTACGATTTCGGCCGCTGCAGCCACAGGATCCAATGCTTCTGCCCTTTGTCGCTTTTCCCACTCCAGGTCCTTTGCTTCCTCTTCGGCAATCCTGAACTGTTCAGCCTTCTTCTTCTTCTCTACCACAACCCGCTCGGGACTCGGACTCCGCTCGTAATCAGGGTCGCCATATTGATTGCACTCCATAAACATGGAGTACGTGAAAAGGGCGGCCGCATGGCTTTGGCTGAAACATTTGACCGCCTCGTCCTCGCCTCGCTTCGATTCCTCAAAAGTGACAAAGTAGCCAGTTGGGTCGCAGCGAACCGCTTTCCAATGAAAGCTCTTCAGTCGCTTCTTAAGATGAACTATTGTTGAGCTCAGGACTGGGACGTATTGGTGAGCGATGAAGATGTAGGGGGTCCGTTTCATTTGCGGCTTGATCAGCTCCTGCTCAATCAGGAGGGACGACCGAGTTGCCCTAGACGAGGATTGTAGAGGAATTGCTCCGGGAATGGGTGGTCGCATACTGATGCCCTTTCCAGAAGGGCCCTTGGGAACATTGGCGGGTAGGTCCACAGAGGGGGGTGCCAATGGTGCAGCGAGTTTTGCCCTACGCTTCTCTTCCTCGCCGCGACTATGTGCCACAGCCTTGTCGACAAGCCAAGCGCATCTTTTCCCTTCTCGATCGGACTGGATCTTCACGACTTTTAGGCCAATGCGCTGGTTAGTACCTTCTCTTTCAGCCCTCTTTGCTGAGCTTGCAGCCTTGATTGCGACTACTCCTCGAGATGCGGCGGTATCGCGAAATTTGACCAGACATATTCCCAGCGGGCTTCCATTGTCAGGATGAACTTGATTTCTCACCGTCTCCACTTCTCCAAAGGCAGTGAAGAATGCTCGGATCTGGTGATCCGACGTCAAGGGATCGAAGCCGGTGACGACGACTTGAGTCGGAGGTCCAGGCCCACAGGAGATGCGCGCATCGAAGGTGTAGGGCTTCGCGACATACGGGGCGGGCCGTAGTTTGGACTTGGGAGCACCTGGACCTACCGTCTTAATAACGTACTTCCCAGCCGTGTAGCCGGCAATGGCCAGGCGGGGATCGGGCGGGGGAGATGGGTCGTCCTGCAACAAAAGTCAAGTTAGCCTTAACGTCGCAGGACGACCACATCTTTGGGTATGCATTGTGTATCACGTACCTTCACTGTAATAGCCCCGTATTTCGCTGACATTGCTTTATTGCGGCGATTCTTCGGGTCGAGCATGGGATCGTAGATGATGCGCGTGCCCAAGTCCCCATCGGCGGGAAAGACGGACATTCGCGTCTCTGGTGGGGTATGCACGGGTGTCATGGTAGCATTGATGGGGAGCGCCCTGGAGGGCGCGTCGGGCTGCGAAGAAGCGGTCGCGTGCATGGTGTCGCTGCAAGGCTTTGCGGAGCGCGGACTGGGGAGCTTTCCTGGCGGCGACGAGTCTGTGCTGGTTAATGGAGTGAGGGCGTGCAGATGGCCCTGGTATGCCATGGTGGTGTTGGCGGAGGAGAAGACGGAGGAGGTGGAGCTGGTCACAGAACTTGCCGAGCCAACGCCGTTCACGAGCCCACCGGAGCGGCTGTCATCGTCGTCGGGGGGGGATGTGGTGTTGTTGATGGGCTGGTGTCTGCTCGATCTGCGCGGAGGCGCCGCTGGCGCTGGAGCCACGGACGGTGAAGGGGGATTGACGGACGAGCCCGCGCGATGCGAACCTGTCCGCCGCGGTGAATTGCTTCCTCTACCGCGTCGGCCGTGGGGCATCGACGGCGTGCCCAGGGTGGAGTCGGGGGGTGTGGCCGCGGAGGCGCGCGACATAATCTGGCGTCGGTCTCAACAGGATCGCGCGCACCCCATCACTGTCCTGCGCGCGCGGGGCCTGTGTGGAGATGCTGGCAGCCGGGCGAGGGCAGGGCGGCGGCGTGCTGGACTCGATGGCAGTGAGCAACACGGTGTCGAGCACGCACGCGGTATGCGCGAACCGGGCACGAAACGTGCAGCGGCGGCGGGGCGAGGCAGCGCGGCGGCAGCGGGCAGCGGGAGCAGAGGAGCAGCACGAGAGCACGGCGAGGCGACTGCCGGTGCACTGGGGAGCGAAATGGGGCTGGAGGAGGGAGATAGGTGGTGCTCTTGGGGCCTGCAGGAATGAGGTTCGACGCCCAGTGCCAAGGCTGGGAAGAAAGGGGAGAAGCGAGTGAGGAGGAGGCGCCTCCGTCACCAAACATCGCCAGCGCAGCCCGCACTCTGTAACCACCACTGCCGGCCTCAGCACCCCAGGGCCAACGGCGCGCGCATCCCCCTCGGGCCCTCCCCTCCCAGCGTGTCCTGTCGCCGTCGCCGTCGCCGTCGTCTCCCCGGCGGCATGGTGGTCGTCGCCCTCACCGCCGCGCCGAGCCAGCCCCCGGCGTCATCGCATCGCATCACATCACACCGCCGCCTCACTCCCAAACATGGCCAACACCACGCAGGCTCCAAAAGGCTGCGAGAACTAACAACACGCGTACATGCGATGGCTCATTCATGTGAGAGGACAAGACCATGCATCTCTCGACCTCACGTGAGCCCAGGCTTGCGGCCATAGACTGCCAACATGCACCACTTACTTATAGCATCGAGCAGCCACAGCTGAATGTGCACGAGTCGACTTCAGCAACGCGCGCCCATCCCTATGCCCCAATACCACGAGCCTTTGTTCGGACACACGCGGATGCCGCTTTCGGCAAGGGCTGGAGCAGATGGCCACAGCGAGACCGCGCGAGACGACGTGGCTGCAAAGTTGGCGACCATGTCTCATTTAGCATTGTCGAGGTTGATGTGGGCGAAGCCAGAGGGAACGAGCTGAGCGACGGACGAGCAAACAAAGAAAAGAATTAGATGGGAGTTAGGCCTTTGCAATGATAGTCGCGCAATAGACCTCGCTACCACGACGCCTCGAGCCATTCCTTCCGTCCAATTCAATCCACCAGGCCGTGATGTCCCACGCCGCGAAATGACGAGAGAGTCTCATTCCAACCCTCTTGTCTACGATATATCCCGATATCCTACACCCACTCCCTACTCGATGATCTTCCCATCCACCCACCCCTTCCTCTTGACCCCCAACTCCACCGCCGCACTCCCCCAATCCAGCCCATGATTGTGCCCCTCGTTCTTCCCGGCCCCCGCAATCCCCGCGCGATTCAGCCCCTGCTCCTCGCTCAACAGCGTCAACAGACCAAAAATAACCGGCACATTCCCATCAATCTGTATGCGCATGAGCCCCTGGCTGACCGCATCGGCAATATACTCAAAGTGCATCGTCTCGCCCTTGATAAGCACGCCAATGGCGATGATGGCATCAAAGGCCGATTTCAACCCGCCGCCCTCCTTGTCCTTGTCCTTGGACGATGCAGCCGACACGTTGAGCGACGCGAGGTCCGACACGGAGCCCAGGAGGTCGGTCGCGGCGCCGACGGCACCCCCGATCGACGACGACTGCACCTGCGACGCGGCGAAGAGCTGCTTCACGGCGTAGGGGAGCTCGTAGCTGCCGGGCACGCTCTGCACCGAGATGTTCTCCGGCTTCACGCCCGCGTCGGCGAGCGCCTTCTTGGTGCCGGAGAGCAGCGCGTCGATGATGGCCGTGTTCCAGCGCGCGTGGACGATGCCGATTCGCAGTCCGGAGCCTGCGGAGTTCTTGTCAGAGCGAGGTGGAAGGTAAGTGGTGGAAACCGTGGAGGAGAGCTGCTGCTGTCGCTGTTGCTATTGCTGTTGCTGTTGCTGTTGCTTGTCGGGGGCGGCGGGGTGCAGATGGCGGGGTCTTACCGTCGTATGTCTTGGGCTCGCCTGGTCCTTTGATGCCTGCCATTGTGTTGACGAGATGTCGGAAGGGATCGTAGAGACGGCTGTGCGTGTGTTAATTGGAGATTGGGGGCAGGCGAGCGTGTTGGGTGGGAGACCAAAAGAATGCAGGGTGGCATGTTTCGTTCCTGGCATCCCCCGCAGACAGGGATCGTGCATTGCGACATCATTGCCAAGCTCAGGCACGGACGCCTCACGAGAACCATGGCAAAACAAAATACACATGAACAGATTTATTTCATAGTTGGCCGTCAGCAAACCTGCTTCATAGGCTTCTCCGTCGTTTCCACGTCTTCCTCACCTCAGATCCAGCCAGAGACTCAGTTCCAAGGCTACATAAAACACACCATTTGTGGTTCCAAGAGCTTTCATAACACCAAACATACCCATACATACCCAGCAAGGTTAACAACCTCTAAGACGCCAATCCCAAGAGTTCATCATCCATTTACTCCACGGTGACCGACTTGGCAAGGTTACGGGGCATGTCGACGTTGACACCCTCGGCAACTGCCATCCAGTAGGACATCAGCTGCAGAGGGATGACGTTGATCAGACCCTGCAAGCAGTCGACGTTCTTGGGAACCTCGATCTTGTCCGTCTTCTCCGTGGGGAACTCGGGGTCATTTTCGTTGCAAATAATGATGGGACGACCTGAGCGGGCAATGACTTGCTGGTAGGCGTTCAATGACTTGGCGAAAATGTCGTCCCGAGTGAGAATCATGACAATGGGGAGGTTCTCGTCAACCAGGGCGAGCACACCGTGCTTGAGTTCTCCAGACATGACGGCTTCGCAATGGAGGTAGGAAATTTCCTTGATCTTGAGAGCACCCTCAAGGGCAGTGGCGTGCTGGGACCCACGGCCGAGGAGCAACAAACTCTTCTGGTCCTTGAATCTCTCGCAAAGCTTCTTGATCGGCTGATCAAGCTTGAGCACCTCCTTGAATTGATCTGAGATCTTCACGAGACCCTCCATGATCTCCTCCCTCCTCTTGACCTTGGACGCACGATCCTCGCTAAGAGACAGGGCGAACATGACCATGCAGACGAACTGAGAGGTGTAGGCCTTAGTAGAAGCAACACCAATTTCGGGTCCGGCGTTGATGTGAACACCGCAGTGGGTGAGTAGGGAGATGGAGGAGCCGACGCTGTTGACAATGCCGACAGTGAGGGCCCCGCGCTCCAAGCAGTATCGCAGGGCCATGAGCGAATCTGCGGTTTCACCAGACTGTGACACGAACACGCAGGTGTCATCACGGAACACTGGTGCTTGGCGATCCAGGAAATCGGAGGCCAATTCGACGGCGATCGGAATCTCGGTCAACTCCTCGAAAATACCGCGGACGGCCATGCAGGAATGGTAAGAGGTACCGCAAGCGATGAAGATGATTCTACGGCATCGCCTAATAGTGGAGATGTACGAGCGGAGACCTCCAAGGGTGACGGTGTGGTTGACAGCATCCAGACGACCACGCATGGCGTTGACGACGGACTCGGGCTGCTCGAAAATTTCCTTCTGCATGAAGTGGTCGAATCGTCCCTTCATGATTTCTTGGAGTTCGATCTCCAGGGTCTGGATAGCACGGACGTTGGAGGCGCCGTCGTCCTTGTTCAGGCGGTGGATGTTGAGAGAGCCCTCGTGGATGTGGGCAATGTCGTCATCCTCCAAGTACAGAACCTTCTTGGTGTGCTCGACAATAGAAGAGGGGTCGGAGGAGAGGAAAAACTCGGTTGGCATCGGGACGCCGTCGTCGGAGAGGAAGGCACGGGATTGCGAGCGGTGAAGGAGGGACTTGTCAGGGGGGGCAAGCAGGTTGTTGGCCTTCTTCAGGGCAACGTTCTGCGAGGCACGCTCGGCGGGGAGGGCGGTGGCCTCATCAGTGTACTCGACATCAACAAAGTCGACCTTCATCTTCTTCTCTGTCCGCACGCCAATGACCAGGGGCGAACCCTTGCGGGCGGCCACAACCTCGTGGGGATAGTGGACAGACTTGAGGAGCAGGCCAAAGGCGCCCTGGAGCTCCTTGATGACCGTCTTGACGAGGGCGGGGAAGGTGAGGTCTGGGTGCTCATCGTAGATGTACTTTGTGAGCTTGGCGATGGCCTCGGTGTCGGTCTCCGTCTCGAACTTGAAGCCCTTGCTCTCGAGCAGTGTCTTGAGCTCCTTGTAGTTTGTGATGATGCCGTTGTGGACCACGGAGAACTCCCAGTTGGGATCGGATCTGCACAAGGCGCGAGTTAGCTCGACGCACAGCGTATGACGGAATTGGCGTAACGTCGGGTGCCAAGGTGGGCTACGTGCAGCACCGTTTCATGTGCGTACGCAGGTCCGCGAGGAACTTGAGCGGGTTGACAGGACTTACCTGTGAGGGTGGCAGTTGACGCGCGAGGGGGGGCCGTGGGTGGCCCAGCGGGTGTGGGCAATGCCTGCGTGCGAGTCGAAGACCTTGGTCATGTCCATGCCCGACTCCGCCACGAGCTTCTTGAGGGCGGCGACCTTGCCCACCTCCTTGATGGCGATGACCTCATTCTTCTTGTCGCCGTCGATGGCGAAGCCGGCCGAGTCGTAGCCACGGTATTCTAGACGTGCGAGGCCTATGCGGGCATCTGTTAGCCTTGCGGGCCTGCCACGCCGCAGCGGCGCACCGAGGGGCCAGACTTGCCATTGATGAGGGTGTTGACAATGAACTTCCTGTCCTTCTCGACGAGGTAGTTGATGTAGCCGAAGATTCCGCTGTCATGGCGCCGTCAGCATGCTGTCTGCTCACCGTGGGCCGGAGCTGCATCGGAGTGCGGGGCAGTGGACTTACCACATAGCGAGACGCGGGAAAGATTGTGTAGCGAGTTGGCAGAAACGATCGTATGGCCGAGGGCGTGAGGCGGGAGTTGGGACGGGAGTAAGGATGGGGCACGGGAGACACAATGGAGGAGGAGAGGAGAAAGAGCGGTGTTGTGGTTTGCTTTATATCTGCACGGCCAAGCATGTCCCGGCGACGCACCCCCCCCCACAGAAACGAGCTGCTCAGCTGCTAGCCCGCCTGCTCCCCTGCCTGGGCCTGCCTGGTGGCGTTGTGCTCAAACTCGTCGCCCATCCTTCAATATTCTCCTTTTCGCGCGGCTACGCCAGCAACGCCGACACAGCTCCACCGCCAGCATAGCTCATCCATGTCTCGCTCCGCCTGAGGTTGCCCCAGAGGCCCTCCTATTTCGTCATTGCTCGGCAGCAGGCTCGCAGACGGGGGCGTGCGTGCCTGATCGCCGCCATCGATTTCAAGCAGGGTCTCTGGGGCGCAGCAAGACCTCAGAAATAGCAGCCGCTAGGCCCTTCTGTCCTTTTTCTTTCACGCCGAGCCTGCTGTTCTGGCTCGTTTCGCCCGGCTCGCGACTCGTATGGGCGTGTTGCGCCGCATGCTGTGGCTAGTACCTGTCCAGTGCCATGCTTATGAACGACGCTTCTAATTCTGCACCGCGCACCCTCAACACCATGGGCGGCGAGGTCAGCATGGACGGGTGCAGCGCCAGGGTCAGATCCAGGTCGCACTCGCCGCATGTCAATACACGCCCCGGTCGTCTGCTCCGTGCAAGTGCCACAACTGGGAAGGCGTTGGCTGGAGTCTCAAGCACTCAGAATCCGCGTTGCACCAGATGGAGCCCGCACAACTGGGCCTGGCGCGAGCAGAGCACCGTTGCTTCGGTTGCCCTCACCGACTGGATCCAGAGTCCTGCGAAGAACTCGCTCGTCACTGGCCGCTTCTTGCAGTACCTGATCAGTTATCAGACGGTGAGCGCGCTGCACGCCTAGTTCTCACGCAGGTGGAAGTAGCGGTGCGATAGCGAAAACTCCAGCCAGGGTGGCGTGCGGTGAAGCTTCCCCACCACCTATCACGAACAACAATGGCTAAACGTGAACTGGGCTGAGACTTGGACATCCGCATCTTCTCCAGCTCCAGCCTCAAGGCTTTGTCTTTCGTGTATCCCCTCGTTGATCCCCAAAAAGCTTAAATCAAAGTCAGCTTGACGCTTGCGTCAAACACCACAGCCCAACATCACGATGCGTCTGTCGGACCGCTTTACGATCCCACGCCTCACTCTTTCTCGCATGTATGATGTGGTGACCCAGTTCCGCGCCCGCCAATGCATCTGACGGCATCGTGAGGGGCCTGGAGGGCCTCATTTACCCATGTCGTCAGAGACACCCCACCAACCGTGGCTCTTGTTCCGTTTGCGGGGTCTGCTGATGCTGAGCTGCGAGCATGTTTATTTGCGGCTGAGGAGCTGCATGTGAGTGAGCCGCACTACAGCCTTGCCAGCCTTACCCGTCACGGACATGTTATGCGGGCGCCGTCTGGCACCGAACCATGGACCGCAGCCCGCAGCCCGTAGTCTCGAATATGCGCTTCCTTAGTTCTCCATGTCGATATTTTGGTACTATGTGGCAGCGTGTCTGGGTGGCTGTCCATGGCCTTCGCCAACGAAATTGGCGGTGGCGACTCTCGTGAACGTTGTGCTCTGCTGACGGACCATTAGGAATTCGGATGGAAGTCCAAGTCCTTCTATTCCTTTGCCCATATAGTTCAAACGCAGAAACATAGATTTCTCACCTCTACATCTATGATTTTCTCCTTCAGAGTCACAAAGATGTATTCCGAATCCATCACAGCAAGGCCAACCCACACAAGCTTCGTCGTCTCTTCTCACCTCCTATCCAATGCACGTCTGGAGTATTCTAGAGGGTTCTACTTGAACCGAGGACGAAAATCAGGTAGACCTTTTGGCTAGCACGTGCAAGTCAAAGTACCCTGCTGTTCTCTGGTCTCGTTTTCGCCCTCGGCACCAAAAAAACAACATTTTGCAGCAAGCTATCTCAACCACTACGCAAATTAAATATGTACGTTAGCTAGATTCTTAAAGGTGGGGGCTGAAACTTTGTAAAATGTCTATATCTAGTTACCTACATAATTATTTATCTTGAAGCTTCTAAACGCTGTATAATATACCTCTGATAGCTTAAGTTTAAGTTTTTAGAATTTTATTATTGCGTAGCTGTTAAGATACTTTGCTGCAACATGTAGTGTGCGAATTAGGGTCTCCATTTCTCCCGCTATACCCTCATCCATATTCTATCCGTCGGTCCCATCAGCCCTTCATTTCTATTCATCCTGGGAATATAAATCCAGTCATGTTGCAACGCTAGTCCCACCCGGCATCTACAAGCCCAGGCGAAGTTTCCGTCCCAGCATTGCTCTCCCAAGGGCATCAAACATCAGTGCCAGCAATCGGACCGACATCGACCGTGCATCTCTCCAAAGGCATTTGCTGTGTACTAAATATGGTGCAACCATCCGTACAACACGCGCTAGACCATAGTCTCCAGCCGCTACCCGCAGGAAACCCCCCACACGCCAAACAACTCTCTAGCATCAAGGTGGTTTCGATGGAAATCTCCCACGGATCGGTCGTTTAAACTGTCTTCGTATCTCCATCGTTTACCCCTCAAATATCATTACACCCGTGCTAATCTGTAGTTTGGGAGCCATGCACATTCTCATTTCGGTATCTATACATACGCTCCATGGCATGCGCTCACCTGCGCCCTGCCCTGTCCTCCTTGCGTGCTTGCTGGCACCAAACATCCTCGTCCTCGTCCTCTATCCAATCTACACTTGTTCACCCCCACTCCACTAGATACATCCCCGAGATCTCGCGATCAAAATTCACCCTCCACATCTACAATTATGGACACACTCGGTCGATCGTCTTCCCCCCCCCACCTCTCTCAGCCTCTAGAAGCCAACCACCGAAAATTATGAGCAAATATGATATACTACAACCAAGCATGTAAAATCGTGAAAATGCGGGAAGAAGACCAAAAGAAAAGAGAAATATGTAACACTTCGCAATTAAAATCCTCCAATGCTTGCATGCTCGCTTTCCGCTGAAAATGCTCAGGAGAATTGATCTAGACAAGGAAAGCGCACACACACTTACCTGGTTGCGTGTACAAGGAGGAGCGGGATTTAATTGCCCCTTGTGTCGCAGTACCCCTTTGGTTTCTCGTTGTTGCCGTTTACCCAGCTCGATACGGTGAGTGCAGTTGTGTAGGCCATGCCAACGAAGCCGAGGATGCACAGGGCGATATCCAAAGCGCGGAGCATAGTGGTGCGGGCGACGGCTCTGTAGTGCAGCATGGGCTGATGTTGGTTAGTCGAGACTGTCAACCGAAGACTTGGAAAGAAAACAAAGAGGTCGCTTACCGGGTATATGTACACCAAAGGGATACACGCAAAGCTGCCCACCAGACTAACAAACTTGTCCAAATCATTTGCACCGACCCACGCCAACATGGCGCAAATCATGACCATGAAGAAGCGGAAAAAGTTCTTCTTCCACTTGATGTAGGGGTTGTATTTGCCGGTCCGACTAAAGAGTTGCTGGCTGGTGATTTCGATGGCCGGGTAGATCTGCAGCGGCGTCGAGAGTAGGATGGCGAGCGAGTAGATGAACTGCACCGCGTTGACGAACTTGTTGTCCTGCGGCATGTTGAGAATGACGACCGTCTTTGTCTCGGAGCCGAACGCGGCGTACGAGAGCGCGCCCATGCTCACGAAGACTACCGTGATGATGATCATGACGCCGCCCAACACGTTGGGGAACTTCTTCGGGTTCTTCATGCCGCTCTGGATCGGGATGATGAGGCCGATGCCTTCAAAGGTGAAAATCGCGGTTCCGATGAATAGCGTCCAGCTGTCTTTGTTGAAGTTCTTGATGTCTGAGAGGCCACCCTGCCCGACAATGGTGAGGATGTCGAAGTAGTATAGATAGACAAGTCCGAGTAGAATGAAGACGTCTGCGACAAGAGCGAGCTTCTGGATATTGTTGATGTTGCGGTATAGTGAGAGCGGCAAGAAGATGACCATCTGCATCAAAATCATGTACTTGATGTCAATGAACGTTCGACAGTCCGACACGGCTAGTACGAACGCCTGTAGATTTTCGGAAACGAAGACGATGTAGGCCGAAGAGAAGCCAATTTGGGAGAGGACGAGAGAAAAGTTGATCAGGTTGCGCATCCAGTTGCCGTAGAGATGGTAGCCCATATCTCCAAAGGAGTGCTCGACGGCAAGACGGGTCGCGACGAGGAGAACGAAGCAGTAGTAGGACAACGCAGCCACACCCAGGAGTACGATGTTCGAGAAGACCATGCCGCCATTGAGAAAGGCACGCGGGAGGAAGAGAACGCCAGTGCCGACAAATGACTTGAGGAGTAGCAATGCAGCACCGGTAGGAGTGGCTTTGCCTTCTTTCTTCATCTTTCGCTTTCTCCGTTTCCCGGGAGTTAACAGGGCACTGGACTCGCCATATTCTCGCCCCTCGTCTTCAGAGTGCTCCCCCGAGTCGAATGCGTCCGAGGAGAAATATTCATCCGGCCCCAGGACTTCATCGTCCTCTTCAAGAGATTCACCGGCAAAGTGTCCGTAGAGAGTTAAGAATTCTAGGAAGTTGCTCGTGAAGACGGGGGGTGGCTGCCGACTCGGCCCAGCAGTGCCGTAATTAGACGGACCCGGTGCAGGAGAAGGGCTGGCAGCATTTCTTCGAAGATAGTTTCGCCTGAAGCCTCCAGGCTGTTTAATGGTATCAATGTCCAGCACGTGGTCGTCTGGCCGAGGACGAGAGGCGTGAAAGCTCTGGCTCCGCTTCATTTTTTGGCGCTCCTCTGCCTCCTGCTGTTCGGTCCACCGGTATATCTGCCGCGTGATATCCCCGCCCTGCAACTGCAAGCTCGAAAACTCATCGTCAGACCCAGCGTCGGCCGCTCGTCCACGAGAATGCGACTCTTCCTCCCCGACAACCCCCCGTTGTGACCTGCTCGGCGAGCCATATTGGCCGGATAGGTTGGATAAGGAGGGTTTGTGCGGCCCTGCTAAATGGCGGCGGATGATCTCAGGGTCTTCGTATGGCACTGCCGGAGAACGGCCGCGTCCGTCGAACGAGCCATAATTGCTTGGGGTTCCCCGAGGGGGGGGCGCATCGGATTCGGGAGATAGAGGGCGTATGGGCGGCGTTCCGAATCGCGGGGGACTGCTTCTGCCAGTAAAGGACTCGCGCAATGCTGAAGACAAGGCCGACTCGCGGGCGGGCACCGGGAGCGATGATAGCGGCTCAGCGCGCCCCGGCAGCGGCGTCTGTATCTGTGACGGCTCTTCGGAAGCAAGCTGGGAGGGTGTAGGAATCTGGCGCACAGCTGCCGATCCTGTAGGGACCGACGAGGGCACGGGAGAGCCCAGCCGTGCGGTCGAGAATGCGCGTGAGATGGAGCTCTCCGCGCCGGGCGAGCTGCCCCCAGAGTCTCTCGACGACGTAGGGACAGCCTTGGGCCGCGACGACTCCGGGCGGTCGTCCGCCATGGTGGACAGAGCAAAGTGCGCCTGCTGCTGCTCGTTGCGCAAAGTGCTTAGAGACGAGGCAGAAGCTTCGGTTATCTTCGTGTAATGACGGCGATGGTGATGGCCCAGCTGCCGAGGGTTAGCTTTCTCTAGCAGCTAAGATGCAGAAGGGCAAAGGGCATGCCTATTCAATGTGACGGCGAGGGAGTGTCCAGGACGGTAGACAGGAGTGTAGAAGAGATGAAAGCTGCTGTGGATGCTGAGCGAAGACTGTGCAATGGCGTCTGAGGTCATTCGCTGAGTCTGGGTCCACTCGCAGACCCGCGTGGGGTGAAAAGATCACACGCAGGCCCCTGCTGCCCATCAAACGTCGTCGACCGTCAACTGGGCCGCCAAGCCGCCAGAGGAGAGCTTCAAGAGTGACGTTTGGGCATTCCTCGCCGCCATCCCACGCCGCATCCTCCCTCACTCCTCGAGCCCGGCGAGACACGGCCGTCCATGTCTCCATTGCCGCCATTGTGTGTTGGGACGCAATCGAGCACCTTCACAGTTCAGGCCACAGCGCGACCTCCCTTCAGATAGAGCTATCTTATTCCACGTAGGCCACCTTCTGCCCAATTCACAACGACGGCATACCCCAACATCATTCTTTGTCTCTCGCCAAAACCGCCTCGACTGGCGAGACCCGTCACCGCCGGAGCTGGACCTGCCCAGCCACCCCGTGACCGGACAGGCCGCCAAAACGACCGCATTTGCCAGACATGGCCGAAGCTGGCGGGGTGCAGACGCGTCGCCGCATGCCGCTGAGGACACATTCGAACTTTGCTGTCCGCTCTGCGAGGGATGAGACCGGCGAGCTGGATCGCCGCTTTTCTGCGCAACCATCGCCTTCGCCTAATGAGGAAACCCCACTCCTGAGTTTAGCTGGCCAGCTTGCCCAACCAGATCCAAGTGTCACGAGAAATGGCCGACGCGAAGGAACCACCCCAGAGAGAGACTACGGCATCGAATCTATGCGTGAATGGTTCAGTAGGACCTTCAACAATCCTCGCTCCAAATCGCCAAAACAGCCCCAAGCACCCTCACCTGGACAGGAGCACAAACGTTCTGCTACCGATTTTGTCAAACCCCGTCCGGGAGCATTTCCTAGGCCCGTCGGAGGAACCGCGAAACTTGGCACGTTTGCTGGCGTGTTCGTACCAACCACCCTCAATGTACTCAGCATTCTCATGTTCTTGCGTTTTGGATTCATCTTGGGCCAAACTGGTGTAATTGGAATGATGGGTAAGTCAACACCCGCGAGTGGGGGTGTATTGCTGACAGGCGACAGCTATGCTCATCGGTTGTTATGCTATCAATCTCTTAACCACCATGTCTATTTCTGCCATCGCAACAAACGGCACCGTGAGAGGAGGAGGTGCCTATTACTTAATATCTCGGAGTTTGGGTCCTGAGTTCGGAGGCTCCATAGGCATCGTCTTTTACCTCGGCATGGTGTTCAACACGAGCATGAACTCGGTTGGTCTCATTGACTGCTTCATTGAGAACTTCGGTTCCGACTCCGGCAGCTGGTCTCAGTGGATGCTCCAAGGCTTCTGGTGGCAGTTTCTCTGGGCCACCGTAGTTCTGCTGATATGTACTGCCATATGTCTGGCGGGGAGCGGCATCTTTGCACGATGTAGCAATGGCTTGCTCGTTATATTGCTCGTTGCTACTTTTAGCATACCCTTGTCGACGTTAGTGGTGAAACCGTTTGAGAACAAGAGAGAGGGCATTCAGTACACAGGGCTGAGCGTGGATACATTTCTTGACAATCTCATGCCACAATTTACAAAAGGGGCTGCAGGCAGCGTACACAAATATCGCGAAAATTTCCAAGACATGTTCGGCATTCTCTTTCCAGCGACTGGCGGCATCTTTGCGTAAGTTAAACGGTTAAACGGCTCCCGTCAACCATTCTATCCTGATTCCTTTCTAGTGGTGCGAGCATGTCCGGTGACCTAAAGCACCCGAGCAAAGCTATCCCGAAGGGTACCTTGTACGGTCTCGGATTAACGTTTATATCATATACGGTTGTTATTTTCGCTATGGCTGCATCAAATACACGAGAGTCGTTTTATGCAAACACAAACGTCATTCAATTAGTAGGTTTTTCTTCATTCTAGGACGCAACCCAACTCACAAACCGTAGACAAACGTTTCTGGGGTCGTTATCCTCCTAGGGGAGTTTGCAACCTCGGCGTTTTCAGTCTTGATGGGCGTCATAGGCTCAGCCAAGTTACTTCAAGCGCTTGCTCGTGATCATCTACTTCCCGGTCTCTCAGTATTTGGTCAAGGAACCGATAGATCTGACGATCCAACGTATGCTATCATCATCACCTACATCCTCGCGCAGCTCACGATGCTTTCGGATATCAACCAGATTGCATCTTTCATCACGATGACCTATCTTATGACGTTCCTTGTCACCAACCTTGCTTGCTTCCTACTCAAGATTGGATCTGCTCCCAACTTTCGTCCGTCATTTCACTTCTTCAACTGGCAAACCGCTGCCATTGGCGCTGTTGTTAGTGGTGCAACAATGTTCTTCGTAGATGGCGTCTACGCCTCAGGCTGCGTTGCTCTGTTGATGATCATATTCCTGCTGATCCATTACACAACACCCCCTAAACCGTGGGGCGATGTCAGTCAGAGCTTGATCTACCACCAAGTTCGAAAGTATCTCCTCCGACTTCGCCAAGAACATGTCAAATTCTGGAGACCACAGATCCTTCTCCTTGTTAACGACCCACGCCGCCAGTACAAACTCATCCAATTCTGTAACTCACTAAAGAAGGGCGCCTTATTTGTTCTGGGACACGTCATCGTCTCTGAAGATTTCGGCTCCGCAGTACCGGAAGCTCGACAACAGCAGCAGTCATGGACAAACTACATTGACTTTTCTAAAATCAAGGCGTTCGTTAATATCGCAATTTCCCCAACTGTAGAATGGGGTTCGAGAAACATTGTGCTAGGTGCGGGACTCGGGGGAATGAGGCCTAACATTGTCGTAATGGGATTCTATAACCTGGGCGAGCTGAGGGAGTCAAAGCCGCTCGTCGATATTCCATCACCTCAACCATCTAGGCCGTCGAGTAAAGCTGCAAATCATCCGGTTTCTACGAGGGCAGTGCACGCAGCCGCGAAACGAAGACAAACAGACAAATTATCAGGCATCTTGCCTACAGACGCAATGAGGCCTGAGAATGCTATTGGTATTCGAAATTATTGCACCATCTTAGAGGACCTCGTTTTGCGACTACAGATTAACGTAGCACTTGCCAAAGGTTTCCAAGAGCTTGAAGTACCTAGTCCCAAGCCTAACAAAAGGCAAAGGGTGTTGGGAATGCTGGGACTTGGGGAGGACGAAGAAGAAGAACCGACCAAAAAGTATATCGATCTGTGGCCGATCCAAATGTCTGCTGAGATCGCAACGGCCGGCGAAGACATGACTCGGAAGAACGTATTGACAACAAACTTCGATACTTACACGCTAATTCTACAGCTCGGCTGTATCCTGCATACCGTACCATCCTGGAAGCGAACATACAAAGTCAGAGTCGCAGTATTCGTCGAGTATGAAACCGACGTCGAAGAAGAGCGAGGCCGTGTCACGACACTGCTAAAGAACTTACGAATTGACGCAGAGGTTGTTGTCTTTTGGTTAGCTAGCGGCGATCTTAAGATGTACGAGGTCATCATCAATGGGAGCACTGGAGAAGGCTTTGCCAACGCGGCTAAAGACGTCGACGACGCACTAGAGGATGAAGAATGGTGGGAAGATATCCAGCGACTACGCCAACCGGAGAATATGAGTGCTAGTCAGGAATTAGCGCAAGCTACAGATCTCCTTGAAGCTGTCACCAACTGGCCGACCGCATCCTTTCAACACGGCAGACGGGAGTCCAAACCAAAACGCTTCGCAGAGCTACGGAAGATGCTGAAAAGAACGAAGCGCCGTACCTCGATTGGCAACCTGCCCGACCGCGGGGTGTCCCTCAAGATGCGTACACAGCGATTATCACAGGATCTCCTCTCACGCAGCGACAGCGAATCTTCATCAAGCGAAGACAACGATGAAGACGCCGTAGCTACCGATAGCGAGGCCGCTGGAAGCGAGAACGACTTGGAAGACTACGATCTCGACGCCTCTGATGAAGAGAGCGACGAGCGTCCCATCACGCCGATCCGGCGGTCTAAGAGCACGAGCGCGAGCATGGGCATCCCTTTCCTGTCGCGGAAGTTCAAGCTCGGGAGGTCGATTTGGAGGGGCGAGACCGACCGCAAAGAGAACAGACCTACGGACGGTGTCACACCTTTAAGACCGCACCCTGATACCACGGCTTCTGATACAGCATTGCCGCAAGCGAGGCAAACACAGACAGGTAGCATATTGAGCTCCTCAGCAACTCCACTGTCCTCATCTCCGCGCACCAATGCGTCGTTCAGACCCGTCCCTATCCGCCATCAGTCGCTGCCGAAATTCACCTCGAAACCTACTCCCCGAGCCGCCGTCGCCGTCGACGAGGCACCTGGACCGTCCATCATGTTCGTCGACACGCCGTCTCCCTCCGCCGCCCACCGGCAAGAACCCGGCCCCTCCTCCAGCTCTTCCACCCCCCAACCACCCACCGCAAGTCCCGCATCCGGCTATCCCCTCCACCAATCCATCCCCATCTCCTTCAACGACCTTCCCTGCCGCGCGCAGCATCTGATCCTCAACGAGCTGATCCGCCAGAACTCGGAGGACACGGCCGTCGTGTTTACCACGCTGCCGAGTCCCGTCGAGGGCACGTGTGAGAGCGAGGAGGAGAGTGTCAAGTATATTAGCGACTTGGAGGTGCTGTGTCAGGGGCTGCCGCCGTGCTTGTTGGTGCATAGTAACAGTATGACGGTGACTATGAATTTGTGATGATGGGGATGGGGATGGGGAAGTAGGTTGGGTTTGAAAGGTCAGTGTGCACGCTATCTAGGCATCCGCCAAATTCACATTCAGAAGACTGTCTGGGTGGGCGTTCTATGTCGGACTGGAAATTGCTTCAGGGGTGTGTAATTAATGTATATGTGCATTTTGAATATTTTTGGTATCTCGGGGTTCTGGATCTGCTACTCGCTATCGCCGTCGTCGTCGCTGCTTGTTTCTACTATTTTCTCGATTTCCACTTCCTCCTCTTCTGCCTCCTCTGCCTTGCCTGTCATCTCAAAGGCCTTTAGACATGTGATCCGCGTCCCGGTCGAATACGTCCCTATCAGCTTGCCCACCTCCTTCTCTGTGAATCCGTCTTTGCTCTCCTCCGAGACAGTGCTCGCCTTGAGGTTCTGCATGTCGATGGTCCAGAGGCGCACTGTGCCGTCGCTGCTGCCGGTAATGATGAGAAAGACGGACGGCTGGTCGGCGGATATCCTCAGGACGGAGAAGTCCTTGACGCGACCGGTGATGCCCGCAGCGGGGCCGCCGATCTGGGCGATCAGGGTGCAAGACGGGATGGCGTCGTCTTTTTCTTTTGCGGCGGTGTTGGATGTTGATGATGGTGGTGGTGGCGGTGGTGGTGCGGTGGCAATAGTAGAGCTGGTGTCGTACAGCATGACGCGCCCGTCCTCGGTCGACACGAGCAACGTCCCCGGATAGGCCTCGGAAGGCAGATACTGCATCTGGTGCAGCTTCGTCCTGGGTGCGGGTAGCACTTTGGCCTTGGGTTTGCAGTCGATTCCAAAGACGACGGCGCCGCGCTCAAAGGCCACGGCGAACTCGTCGCCTGCCGTGTCCCACACTACCTTGCGGCCCTCGCCTGTGCCGAAGCGGCCTTCTCCCACGCTGGAGAGGATGTCGCGGCCGAAATTTAGTACGCCGGCTTTCTTCCCCGTCACCAGGTTCCAGAGCCGCATGTTCTTTTCGCCTTTGCCGACGCTCACCATGAGCTTCATGCTCGGGTGCACGGCGAAGTCGTTGATGCCGGCGGGGACTTCGCCGGGCGCCGCGGTGTCGCCGCTCGGTCGGCCCTGCGCTTTGGGGATCGGGGCCTTGATGGTGGAGAGGGGCGTCCAGTCGCGCGTCCGGGTGATGGCTATGGTGCTGTCCTCGGCGGAGCTTAGCAGCTTGCTGCGCGTGGGGAAGTAGAGCGCCGTGATGCTGGAGCTGTGGTGCAGGAGCGAGCCTAGTTCCTTGTTCTTGGAGTTCTCGGCGATGGAGGTGCCGTTCAGGGAGGGGAGATTGGGCTTGGACTTTGACGGGGTTGGAGGGGCCGTGGAGAGCGTGTACAGGTTTATGCGCTCGTCGGTGCTGCCGGTTGCGAGGGTGATTTTGGAGGTTTCGTCCGAGGGGGGGGACAGCGCGAGGCAGCGGATGGACGAGGAGTGTGCGGCGAAGAGGAAGGTGTCGGCGAAGGTGACCTTGGGAGTGGTGTCGTCGTCGGGGAGGGCAGGTCCCGTGACCAGAGTGTGGGGGATGGCGGCCGCGAAGCCATGGAGGACCTTTTCGTAGGAGCCCGTGATGATCTGAAAAGAGGTCGTCGTCGCCGCCGCCGCAATGGTCCCGTCTCTTGCTGCCGTCGCTGCAGGCGCCGTGCCATTCACGCCGTTTGCTGCACCTTCCTTGCTTGGGCGGGTCTGCGGTGTCGTCACAGCGACGTCCTTCTGCTTCCGGGTCGTCGGTGGGCGGGCGGCTCCCGGGGCATCGGCGGCGTCTCTCTTCCGCTTGGCCATGCTGTCGTGATCGCTCGCAGAGGCGCTGCGTCGACGGATGTTTGCTGGTGTGGAAATTGCACGAAGTAATTTTCCTGGGGCGATTCTGCCAGGCGGCGAAAGCGGGCTAGCGGGCTAGCGCGGCTTATCTGGAGGCGGTCTGCGCCTGCCAAGTGGGCTCCATCTCCCGACCTCGTCCTCCTGCTACGCTGCCGCACGTCCAAGTCCATCTGTATTGCCAACAACATTCCCCATCAACAACACGACCACTATCCCTCAAATCCATCACATTGGCGGCACTCGTGAAAAACGGATGTCGGCCACCGATCGTCGGCTCTCATATGTCCCTCGACGGTCTCCGTGATGCGTATCTTTGGGAGAAAAAGAACGAGATCGCGTAAGTAACTCGCCCCGAATCTGTCGCATCGCGATTTATTCGAATCTGCACGCCCATGCGACACGCGAAAATCGCTCGCTTTGCTTTGTTTCGCCGTCGTGGTGCTGATATCGCGCTGCGCAGGTCCTGCGAGCTCTCCCGCAAGCGCAAGCTGCGCGAACTCTACCACTATACCACCCTACTAAGCGCAGGCAACCCGCCCCAGCACGACTGGGTGCTCAGCGATGACCCAAGCGAGATCGAGGCCCGCTTCCTCGACCAGAATGACATTGCAAAGTAAGCTGCGTCCTTTTGCCTGTCTCTGTTTTTCTCTCTCTCGTCATTGTCTGGCTTGTGCATTGTCGTCGTCGCCATCATGTCGTCGCTTCATTCCACTGACGCCCGCTTGTGTTTGCAGAGGCCGACGCTTCAATGATTCAACAATACCCTTTCCAAGCCTCACCAGCCAGAGCCCATCGCTCCCGTCCACATTGCCTTTCCAAACATCTGCAAAGCCGAGCCAATCGCCATCTACCAAGCTCTCACCTTCTCCCGTCGTTGCCGCGCCCATCAGTCTTGAGGACCAGCTCCGCGCCGCCTCTGCCTCACCGTCCGTCGCGACCCAGGGAGCTCCAACCCCGCAACCCGCCGTTTCCAAGGATGACGATGCACCCGAGAGTCTGCGCTCGCCATCTCCACGTGCAGAGCCTGCGCCGCAGATCGCAGTGCCCGAGCCTGCAGCGGTTGAAGAGGAAGCAATCACGACCCCGATCGAGACACAGCAGCAAATAGATGCGCAGCTTTCGTTAGCTCCTGCCGCACGCGAAGACGAAGTCCCCGACAGCCAGCCTTTGGATACCCAAGTTCCGGACGTTGAAGTTCAAGAGAATGCGGGTCGAGAGGAGGCGATGCCCGATGGACCGCCAGTTGATACCAAGGAGATAACTTCGCCCACCGCTGACGTTGTCGCTGAAGTCCCTGAAGCATCCGTACCATCCACGATTGCGGAGGTAAAGCATAGGCACCCTAAGGTAGTCCATCTGCCTCCTCTCGAAGTGCAGGAGGCTAGATTAAAAGAGAAGG
The DNA here is from genome assembly GCA_010093585.1 of Melanomma pulvis-pyrius CBS 109.77. Classification (NCBI taxonomy): domain Eukaryota; kingdom Fungi; phylum Ascomycota; class Dothideomycetes; order Pleosporales; family Melanommataceae; genus Melanomma; species Melanomma pulvis-pyrius. Next base: position 25,341 of record MU001912.1, read on the forward strand.
AACGGAAGTTGGAGCTAGTCGCCGAAAAAGAGCGAAAAGAAGACGAGCGACTCGCCCCCCGGACTGCCGTTGCTCCTCCAGAATTTGTGTCGTCACCGTCCTCTACCGTTGGACCTTACTCGCAAGCTACGCCCCATGCTCCGCATCACTCACCCGACACAAGTCCAGATACAGAGTCTTTCCACGATGCCGAACCCCAACCTACCCAGAATGGGGTCGGGCCAGACTCAGAAGCACCACTGGCCAAGGAGGATCACGATCGTGCACTACAGCAACAACTGCACGATGCTCGGGAACGCGCAAGAGCAGATAAATCAGAAACGCCAGATGTACAGAGGCAGATTGAAGACGAACAAGCTATACGTCTTGTCCGAGACGGAAAGAGTCGTTTGACCGAAGCGAATCCAGCGGCGGGACCGAAAGCGTTGACTGAACAGGCGGAAGAAGTCGCACGTGAAGTGGAAGCAGAGTCCAAGGTTTCTATGGAGCTCGTCGAAGAGCAGGCCCGACAAGCAACTGCTGCCGATTCATTACCCACGCCAACCACAACGGCGCAAGAACCGTTATCTCTAGGCTCCGAGAGCGCCGACAACCGTCCCGCGAAACCCCAGGAATCAGCACCCATGGGTCCAGATCACCCAACCCCGCCTGCCGATGTTGATGTTGAGATGGATGACGCCCCACTTCCGGTCAAGGAACAGCCCCAGGCTCCACCTCAGCCTCAACCGTCCCCACCACAACGCATGACAAATCGAGTTTCATCGGGGGCTATTCGTCAAAAATCGGTGTCTGAAATTATTGACGACAAGGCAGCTCCGAGAGCAGTTTTGACGCCACACTCAAGCAACCTTTCAGCAGCCGTGAGCCCTGCTCGACCTCGTTCGCGCGATCATAAAGGAAAAGAAGTGTCGACTGTTATCTTTGCGAAACAAGATCTCAACCGAGCTTCCAAAGCACTACAATCCTATAATGAAGACTACGCATCGCTGCAAGGAGCCTCACAGGACTCGAGTCGGGATTATCTCGAAGGGTTGTTCCAATACCAGGCACACCATCCGCCAAGATCTGTACCACTGCAGGAACTCGTGCAATCTGCTCGGAAAACGTTATCAACTGCTGGCACACTGGCGATGATCCGCGAGCAACAAGATTACAAAATCCTCAAGAGGGTGTACCAACTTCAAAACGCTAATCGGTGGTCCTTGCGGCAGCTGCAAAAGTCTGCTGAGCCTCCTCGCCCAACAACGCATCAAGATCATCTCCTCATGGAGATGAAATGGATGCAAACGGACTTCAAGGAGGAACGAAAATGGAAGAAGGCTCTTGCAACAACTTTTGCTGAGTGGTGCGCAGAGTATGTCAACAGTAGTCCCGAAGAACGAGCATCGTTGCGAGTTAGGGCGCGTGTCCCGATACATGCACGACGCATGAGCATTACCGACGAGGATATGAATGACGCACCTACACCCGAGTTAATGGCTTCCGGGGCGAATGAAACAGAAAGTGAATCCTTCGCCGACGACGAAGAACTCTTCTCTCTATTTGGTTCCAACCCCCCTGCTGGTCTTTTCTCTTTAGGCTTCAACGATGTTGTGATGAAGATAGACCATACACATTCCAGCGATGCAATGCTTCGAGAGCTGCCATCGTACGAACCGATTCTCGAAGGATCAAATGATGTCACACCTGTATCATTTTGCGATCCGCCAATCCTCCCGGTCTCCAAGTTCGTCACCGGCAAGCTTGTTTCTAAAGTAAGGGGCCCTTCCAGGAAACGCAGTCGATACGAGTATGATTCTGAAGACGAGCCGTCCACTCCCCCAAGTAGATCGGGGACCTCTGCTGAACACTCGATGCCGTCAACGCCTGGCCGGAGACTTTTCCATCGCAATGATCTTCCTCCCGAGATGACCGATGTCGCGCTTTTCAATCCTGAAAACAAACACGTACGAGATCGACTCCAAGTTGCCCATCAATTTAGGCCGCCCACCGAGTTCCCGATGCCCTCGGTGTCTTTCTTCGAGAACAGGAACCCATCTCAGTGGCTGTGGGAGGAAGACCAAAAGTTACGGGGGCTAGTCAAGGAATATACCTTCAATTGGTCATTGGTAGCTCAGCAGCTCGCACTACCTTCCGAGTTTGTTGGTGGAAATGGCCGACGGACACCTTGGGAATGCTTCGAACGCTGGGTACAACTTGAAGGGTTACCTTCTGAGATGTCCAAGACGCAGTATTTCCGAACGTACCAAACTCGACTTGAACAAGCACAGAGAACGATTATAGCCCAGCAACAAGCCCAGCAGCAAATCCTGACCCAGCAAGGTCAGAACGTCCCAGGACAGCCACGTAGACGTTCAACGCAGCCGATCCGTGTTGAGAGAAGAAGAGAGAACAGGCATCTTGCCATTATTGATGGCATGCGCAAGCTGGCTCGGAAACGAGAGTCTATTGCGCACAAGCAAGCGGAGTCACAAAAGGCCGCTGCTCTTCGGAAGGCGCAAGAGCCAGCGCCGCCGAAAAGCAATGTTCATACTCCACAAGAGTTCAGCCGTCTCAGATGGGAACGTGAGGAGAAGATAAAGCAAAAGATGCAACTGCAACATGAGATGAACTTGAGAGTATGTCTTCTTAACCCCTTCGTGTCATTCACAGTACTGACTGGTGAACAGCAGGCAATGGCACAACGCCAAGCTCAGATGCAAGGCCAACCTGGGATGCTCAACGGTGCTAATCAACAACAGCGCAATGGAGCTCCTAGTAGCAATGCCAATCTTGTTCCTACGTCGATGGCGAACTCATCTTCTCAACAGGGGCTTCCGGCATCTAATGTGGCCATGGCAGCTCGAGCACATCCAAACCCGCAAGCCGTCCAGGGCAATTTTTCTAATGGAAATATGTCTGGAATGTCCATGGGCAACTCCGGTGTTCCTCAAGCACAGATGCAAGCGGCGATGCCTAATGGGCAACGCATGCCTCCTCCGATTTCTGCTCAAATGCAAATGCAAAGGGGTCAATTTCCGAACGCCAATCAACACCAATTCCAGCTTCAGCAACAACAGATCAATTTAGCTAGCAACATCACTCAAAACATTGGAATGAACGGGATACCCAATGCGAATATGATGGGAGCCATGGGTGGACAGAACATGAACGGAAACATGACGGCCTCGATGAACGGGATGCCCAACAACGCCGGGTCTCCACGAGCAAACCAAATCATTCCAAACATGCAAGGACCCGCTCGTCCCTTATCCAACGGCCATATGCCCCAACTACTCCAAATCCAAAACACTCTTAAGAATCAGAATCCAGACTGGTCCCCGGAACAAATCCAAAAAGTGGCTTCCGATCAGCTCTCTCGATTCTTGACAAAGCAACGCGCCCAGGCTATGTCAGCAGCAGCCGGCTCCACAGGCATGAACGCTTCTTCTCAAATCGGCAACAACGTGTATCTTCAAAACGGCGGCATGGCCAACACCCCTTCTCCAAACGCAGTTCAGAACTACCAACAACAACTTGTGCAGCAGCAACGAATGATGAGCCAAGGGCAAAGACAGCAGCAGGCTGGGAGCCCAGGAATAAATGCGAGACCTACAAGCCGGAGTGCGACGCCCCAGAATCCACAGCTACAGCAGAGTCCAGGGCTGCAGCAGGCGCAGCTATCGAGGAACTAGAGTAGGGGTGAGCCGCTACCCTAGAATCTCCCACCTTTCAAGTTTTGCATTGCACTGTATATATATTTTAATCATCCGTTCCTTTTTCTTTCCTGGGTAACGAAAGCGGGCATGAGCAATGGGACTCAGTGCCGAAATATTTGCTTCAGGATTATCAGACACAGGGGGTATATCCCGAAACGAGAGCATGGAGTTATTGGAGTGAACAGGCGTTTCTACAATCTTTCGGATTGAGTGGTTGGGTGGTTGGCTGTGTGGGTGGTTGACGATGGGGACATTGTTTTTCGTCTGCCACGGACCACTTCAATTTCTTCGGGAATCTTTCTTCGACCAGGGGCATGCATGGATGGATGGACGGTGGACGGTGGATGGGGAAGAAACTTCTAAATATATTTTGAAGTAGCTCGATAATCAATATGATTTTTGGGCCAAATTTGCACCTTTCTTTCGCTGTGTTTTGAGGTGGCTATCTTGCCCATGAGAGGAGATAGGTAGAGGAAGTGTATAGTTAGCACGGCCTATGTTGCGCGGTACCGCTGGAAGTGGTTTGTACAGCTGAAGAAGCAAGTAGGGATTAGACAGGGGCCTTAAAAAGAGAAATATGAAGGAGCAACCCGTAGCCGAATCAAAGTGGCTTCAAAGTTTCAGATGGCGTAGGTAATGCGCTGTCTTAGGCGAATTAACGAACCAAGCGGGGCTTCTACCTCACTAGGTGTCAGCATGAAGGCGTACTATCAAATCAAGAGTGTCGCCAAAATTAACGAACTGAAACGTGAATCGTTGACGTCCAACATCCTATCTGGGCCAACCCATTTCGCCTCAAGTAACGAGTTGCCATGGAACACCCTGTGAAGACATGGCTTCAAAGTCGTCAGAAACAGGATTCGGGAATCTGATCTCGAACACCTCGGAAGCCTTGACGTTTTGTAACCACCACAGCCTCTCAGCCGTGAACCAATGCCTCTCGTCGTGAATCGTCAACCGGAGTTCACGCAGGCTCGGGAGAGTCTCAAGCGTCTCACAGATGGCAGGCCAATATTCCGTTCCGTACATTTTGCTCCTCCAGATGTAAAAGCGGTTGCCCCGTTCCCTCCTCCAAGGCTCGAAAAGAACGTGCAAATGTAGGAATTGGATCTTGGTCCATCGCCGTGGGGGGATCATCCTCTGAATCCGCTTAAGGTGGCATAATTCTAGATTGTTGAACCTGGTCTGCGAGTATAACAGATCAATCGTCTCGGAGTATCTGGCGCGTCATGGAGGTCAGTACTCCCCCTTCTGAAACTAGTAGGGTCGGTCGTTACTAACGCCAGACGACATGTTTGCACGATGGCGAACCAACACCTTGGGAGTTCGAATTCATCGTAGTGGGGGATCTCGATTTCGGTTTCATCGAAGACAAGTTCCCAGACTTGTAATCTGATCTCTGCCGGGAATCTCGTAAAAAATAGTGATTGATATTGCGGATGCGTGTTTTGGGGAGAGATTATCAAGGGGCCCGTCCTGGGTTGCTGCAATGACATTGCAAGGCCGAATTCTCGTGGGGGGCTTGAGGCATCGAGTTTTGGAATATATGTCGTCGTTATTCTTGTCGTCGTTATTCTTGTCCTCGTTCTTTTCGTCACCACGCACTACTTTCCCCTGCCTAAAGTAGTTGTACAAAGGGCCTTATGGCTCGTCGACCTTTGGTGTCTTGCCTAGTATTAATGGGGGTCTCTACATGGCGGGCACATTGCCAGGTCATTCAATCCTGCTGTGCCGCATTCTTACATGGTTACCTAATTGTAGTCACGTGCGGGGCGCTCTACCCCACTTCTCATCAGCACTCACACTTGTTCAGTGCTCGCCTGGCGATTACCCACTACTTACCAGTAATTTACACTTACTGACTACCTCTACTCAACCTAGTGCTCTCTACCGAGACTGACCTCTAATTTCTGCGGTATGTGATTCGGAACTAACTAGGAAACGTGAATAGTAGATCGACTCTATAGAGAAGAACTAGGAGGGACTAAGAGGTCCTCTCTTGCAAATCCTTGGTTTAGCTCGAGGTGCATGTTGAACACTTACTAAGTTTTGATTAGAACCTGTTTTAGCCTTATACTCTTTTCTCTCTGCTACTTTTTGCCCCTGTACTTTGATAAAACTATTTTGAGAATTAGAAACTTAACGTAAAATCTAAGACTCTGCTGTAGACAACTGCAAATTTTGTTAAGATGTGAAACAGTTGTAAAATTAAGAAATCTTATTATAGGCGGCAGCAGGAAGCACCTAAATAAAGCCTTTTTATAAGAACCTCTCTATTATAAGAGTCAGAGACGTTGAAGATACGATTTGCACTACTCATTTTGTAATTGTAGATCTTATTTAAACTTATAATTCCGGCGACAAAAGGGTAAGGTGACTGTTATTGGTTGTTGAATGGTTTAAGCGCACCCAACACGGGTCGAGCTGATGACGATGTCATCGTACCAAAAGGTGTTTGTGTCCCCACCATATGACTCCCAACCAAAGTTGATACTTGTGATTTTAGGCTTGTAGGTACTCCTCTGCCACTGGGCACCGTTGCTGTTGGGAACACCCGGCTTGACGGTCAGTCCAGCAATGGCGGTGCCGTTCAACCAAGTCTCAATAGTGCCATCAGTGCCCAAGTGGTATTCAAAGCATTTCCAGGCGCCAGTGGGAAGTGGGGTGGAGGCGGCAATGCCTTGGGGCGAGAGGTCGGGAAGGGTGGCATCGTCGGACTCGCGGTTGTACATCATAATTTTGCTCTGGCCACCGATGCGGAGATGCTTCTTGGCGCCTTGGGCGGAGTCAGGCATGGTGATGAAGGAGACGTGGGAGTCGGTGAGGGCCTTGGAGGCTTTGCTAGAAGAGCATAGATGTTAGCATTGCCTTTCAACACCAAAATTGCTTTACTCCTCCAGGGTTCTAACTCGTCTGCCACAAAAACTTACATGTAAGCCCTAACGTAAACATCACCAGCGGGGACTTTCGTTGTGCCGAAGAAAATGTGTCCACAGTAGCCTCCCGCTCCATCAACCCTCATAGAGTTCTTGCCGCTATAGGCGGTGGAGGTGTCAAGGGTGACTTTACCGCCCTGGCTGCAGTCCGCTGCATAGGTGGGCCATGCAGTTTGGTCCCATCCGCTTTCGAAGCCCTCAGTAACTTGGCCGAGGGATACTGGGAGGAGGGCAAGGGCGAGAAGAGCGATTTGGCGGACCATTTTTGCGGGTGGATTGGCAGGTAAGGATGCGAAGGGTAAAAAAAGAAACTTTCGGAAAACGGCGAGGTGAAGGTATTTATATGCCTACATTTGCAGCCTGAATTTCTACGTTGCGCTACCGGAATAGCTGTATGATCGTATCGTTAATTATAATTCTCCCTCCCTCTGTGACCAATAATTTGGAAACGCGGCCCCTGTTTCCAGAGTGAGTATATTAAGAGGAGACAAAACGCCCCATTTAAAGTGTCTAGGGTTCTTGCATTCGCAGGAGAAATTGGAGTAGGACCTAAAATACTGTGAGGTCCATTTCATCAATATTCCCCAAAAACTGAAAGCTTGGTTGTCCATCCTATGTAGCCTTTCGATTATGTAAGACAGCCCTCTCGCAGGGAGGAAAAGACAGCAAGGATTGCGGCTATATTAACCTTGCATCATAAAGCGACCGTGTAAGGCTCCTACATCTCCATTATCCACGACATTCGCGCGTGAACAATATGAGTTATTGACGTCAACCCAAAAACCCTACAGCTTTCGATATCTGTATGGTTGCATGCCCGTTGGGGATGCTAATCAGGAAATTTAGCCGGATTTCTGTAACCGGTCCGCGCAGCCTACCCGGAAAACCCAGAACCAGGATAGCTCATCGAGACGCGACAACTCAGTTCTTTAGGCATACCATTGGAGCAAGGCTGATTTTACTCTATTCAAAAAGATAGTGAAACAGGACAGGTCAAAAACGGGGTTTGCTTAGGAGTGAGGCACAGCACGAGGAAGAGCCAGGTGGCAACTCGAAAAAGAACGACATCATCTTCGCTGCCTAGTAAGAAAATTGGCCGCAAGAGCATCACGGAGGCACTGAAAAGACATCACACATTGCGGAGCCAGCTTAGACTTGATCCTCACTTCTCTTCTCGATAGATAGCACTTTAGACAACGGCATAAACCCAACACTATATAATGGATAATCGTACCTCAATCCCAGTCCCTCCCCCGCCTACCTCAAAAGAACTCTCCACTGCTCTCCGAGGGCTAGGACCAGACCGTCTCCAAACCGCAGCCTCACTCCTCGACCGCGGCGCAGATATAAACGGCCTCCACGAATTTCACGCCCGAAACGGAAAAAATGGTCCTATCGTCCGGCGCGAGCGAACGACTGCGCTCTACGACGCTGCAAAACGCGACGACTTCGAAGCTGTTCAGTTCCTCCTCTCAAGAGGTGCAGATGTGAGAGCGAGGAATAGGACAGGAATGGCCATGCATTACGACTTATTTCCGGACCATAATGCGATTGACACGTTACGTGGATTGGATGCGATGAGGACGAGTAATAGGAGGAGGATTGTGCAGTTGGCAGAAGAGAAATTTGGAGTTGAGACGGAGGAAGAATACGTTAGAAGACGGGATGCGTTTGATGAGTTGTCTGGCTATTATCCGAGGCATGTTAAGAAAGGGCCGGTGAAGCCCAAAATCAAAAGGGTAAGAAGTCTTTACAAGAAGAGCGGTACAAAGAGGAAGCGAGCCAAGCAAGATAACGAAGATGGCAATGCAGAGACGAAAAAGGAGAAACGATATGGGTTAAGATCAAGGGACCCGGAACTTTTCTATGTGTAACGTTGGGTGTTGTTTTGCGCACCTTGGAAAAGCTCTACCTGCGACGTCGAAGATGTCAGAACGTGATTCTGACGAGGTATGTTTGAACTATAGAGTCGAATTTGAATTTAAGGGATAGTCTGTATAATTGTGACCTTCAGATGGTTTTCAGAGAGGCAGAAGGTAAAAATTGAGGATGTCCTGATTGTCGGTGTGCTTCTCTGAACGCCGCGAAAATATGCCGCTACAGCCTCAACCACGTAGAAGTTCCCTTTGTTCCCCTCCCAACACCTTCTACGATACGTCCTCTTTCATACTTCTTAATTGATACCGCGTTATGACTTGCCACTACGGTAGTCTTCAGCGTATGGCGACCTTTATGTGCGAACCATGTAGTGCGAGAGTCGATGCGTCGTTAACCTCGGATGTCGAACGTTGTTAGGGAAAATTAGGCTACAATAGCGACATTGTCTCCCTTTGTGCTCTTCCACCTTTTTAAATATTCGGTAGACATCCTAGTCAAATGATGTTGGGTTTGGTTACACATGTCGCATGTTCATCTCCATCTTCCCTTCAGCCTTGCCTTATAAGGATCGCGGGGCTTGCAAAGTTCTTCAGCCTTATGAATACAGGATATGACTAGTGGGTCGAAATCTCCAAGAATTGGCATTTCGAAGGTAATATTTATTGTCGTGAATGATTAATTCCTTAGAATACTCAAAGGTGGCTTCAGAGTTAGGCCAATCTACCATCCCATGGACACAGACAGACAGGCGCGCTCAATGTCCCTTAACAAGCATTCTAGAATCACGGGAAATTTAACCTTCAATTATTGCAAGATGAGTAAAGTTCGTGACATTTGTTACTACAGAAATCCTAGTTGTACCCTTGAATCGAAGAATAGCTGAATGATGGCAATTCAGGGACTACCTCAAGCACTGACTGTGCTTTTGAAAAACGTCAGCCAAGGCTTATTACGAAAACGCGTAGATGTATAAGATTAAAGTTCTAGCTACCTCAGCACACCTAGTTACTTCAACCTTCGAAGATGTACTTAGCGTCAAGTGAGTCGCTTCTTCTTTCTTGGAGTCTGTACCTTCTTAGTTATCGGTGAACCCTGCCCCACCGTGGTTCCCTTTGGTATCACCACAGGTCTTGCATGTATCCTTTTTGCTAGAGTCTTCGACATAATCTCCGCAATTACAGTTTGTAACACGACATTTCTTCGCCATGGTGTTGGAAGAGGGAATGTTAGAATTTGTGATGACGCAGGTAAACTTCGAGTGGAGTGGGAGAAAGGGATGGGCGCGATACTGTGAACTAGCGGGCACCTTGCTGCCTATATAGGCTCGACATTGACCGGTTTTGCGCCTGCCGCATGACCAGGTGACGCTATCGGCAAGCGGGGTAAGGCTGATGGGCTGATATGTGCATGTAGCATGCGCTAGATGATAAGCTGAGATCAAATAGGACGCACCAACTTTCTCAACCCAATCTCCTAGGCCTATTTGTTATGTATCATAGGCCGTGGGAGTTGGTGTGGGACAGATCCACCCCCCTGGTATAACCCCTTCAAGCACCAAACTCTTAATATCCAGGCTAGCCAAAATTGAAGAAAAATGGTCCTCCGGGACCAGGCTGATATGTAACATCTGGGTTCTGCGGACCCCGTGGCCTCCCATCTTCAAGTAGAAGTATTACCATTCTCGTGGTCTGGCCATTCCCTATTGGAAAGCGGGGATCGAACTCGAATAGACTATGCCCACTCGGGGTTTTCTAGGCCCGTATATGGCCTTCAGTCTCTCTAGCTGGAAAGTAGAGATAATCCAGGAGCCATTTGAGAGGACTATGGTGGTTATTTCGCACCACCTCGTCAATGGTGTTTTTCATCAGATTCAGGCCATCCGGATACTGAGGACCTTTGGTCACCAACATCGTGACGGTTATATGTCTGCGGATGCATTGCGATTGCGTATCCATTTCCGAGGTGCGCACCGTGATTGTTTAAGCCCTCTTGGAACATAGTTTCCTATTTGCGTTCGTTCTCTAGAATTATTCTCGGGAAGGGTGCGTTTGGCGGAGGGAACCGCTCTCGAATAAATTCATATATCCAGTTCGTAGGTTGTGCCAAAGTATGTATTTTGCTGCTTGAATCCTCTGCACTGGAAAATCGCGGTACCCTATCCATTGCAACTAGCTTAGAACCTCATGACTTACTCCCAAATATGCGCCATATAGACGCCCGCTCTTTGATCTTTAGGTGTGGGGGTCTTCAAGATAACAAAAATACGACACCCTGCTAGAGCGATTGTTCCCCACTGAAATGAATCGTTGCCTGGTTCTAAAAAGAATGAGGTGGGTATCCCGTACCATCTTGCTTTTGTCCTTCATCTTCCTCGTTCCACATCTATCAACATCAGTACCCCCGTCCAGTGGATCTGGCATTCTATTCATTATCCACTGACCCAGCTGGGCTGTGGTTATTAGGGCCGTTTAAAAGAGGAAGTGGGTGAGCGCGCCTTCTGAAGGCATTAGAGAAATCAGAAGAGTTGTCGCGTATTTGAAGGCAAGTGAGTGATCTCTGAGCGGTTCCTGCAGCCAAAAAGTAAGTCGCGACCTCGACAATTAAGCAGGTCGCCGAGATACCAGTACCAGAAGAAACCTGCTCCCTGTTTCCAGTTCATTGCAGGCCTAGAAGCTCCCGCCTGGGTCGCTTGCTATTGCCGCTCATTATTAGGCATCACTCGGTAATTATTAATAGCAAATCAAATTTGTATTAAAACTACTGCACTAAGAGCTCACTCGAACCCGGCATTCACAACAGTGGCGAAATGTGTGTGTGGCACATCATGATCCACTGCGCTATCCCGAAGGAACCGTAGGTTGAGTTTTTTGGTGAGATAATTGTCAACTTATTTAATATATATACAGCATGGCGAGAAGTTGTAGAGTATTGTTATCTTATTGATCTGACGCAAACACGAAGTAGGTGGCCCGTGCGTCTCCTTGCCTTCACTTGACACTGAGCGTCTAAGGTAATCTGGTTCCACCTTTAGTGACGTAGGGACTAAAAATTCCTTTTTAACTCTCTTTAATAGCTACTATCTCTAGAAATAAAACAGGCACAAGAATGTTTTCTTTGCAACTTCTTCTACGCTTCTTTTGCGCTTTTTCTACGCATCTGCTATAGCTTCTGTCTTACTGTTTACTCTTTAGCAACCTTGCCTTGCTGTCTCTATATTCTACTTTGTTTCTAGCGTTATCTATTGCAGCGCACGCAATAGACTTAACCTCTACTGCTTAAAGTATATATAAAGCTCGATATAAGTAAGTATTTTAAATATTAAATTTTGCTTATCTATGTTTTATTCTACAAGCTTAAAAAAAGTATTTTTTCTAAGATTTTACTCTCTTCTATACTAAGAACACTCCTTTTAATAGAAATACTAAGAAGTGGAACAGCTCTGCGAGTCGAACACACAAGGAAGGATTCTGAGCAAGGTAACGTGATCAAGCGTTCACCTTCGGACGACGCTAAGGTCGGGAGAAACCCGGGCCGAGGGCGCACTAACCACGCCCGCTTTTTATCGAGCAATTACGCTCCTAGCTACCTCTCTCTCGCTATCTTGTTGATAGCTGAAATAGAGTCAACCAATCCCGTGCCTTTGCTTACCTGTAGAGAACCGAACTCGATCTTACAAGAAACTCTATATAGAGAGAGGTAGAGAAAGCACCTTTAATAGTAGTAGTAGGGGGCAGAAGTAGGTAGAAATAAGCCTTACTAAAGCTCGAACCAGATTCCCTTAGACGCTCTGGGCATATTTACCAAAGCGCGGCATTAGAAAGATTTACGGTGCCAAGCCTTAAACGAGGCGCTTAGGCGGGCCGCACGATCAAATAAATGTAATTGAATTTGCTACGTATATATATATGAAAGGGTATCGATTACGTCACCACAAGGCGTGATGGCGGAGTGGTTAACGCGCAGGCCTGCTAAGCTTGTTCCTTCGGGAGCGCAGGTTCGAATCCTGCTCACGTCGCTATGGTTTTAAAAGGACCGAGTACGAAGTACTCTTTTTTTTACGGTACATGTATTTTTCATACGTGGCATTTATAGAAAGCACTGTTTTATTTTTAAATCACCCGCCAGAGCCCATCTGGAAGCTTTTCTGCGCCGCCACAAACCTACCATTCCAAGCCATCAAGATATTTAAAAATTGTGCCATGTTTTTGTCATTTCGCAAGAGACTAACTAGATGCATGACGTTGCAACAACAAATGTACTCCATTCCGCCTGAGAATCTGCCCATTGTGATGATGGCGTGGGTATGCGACAATTATAGGCGAATAATGATATGCAATTATCGAGCACTATGAGCATCTGTGCTCAAATGACCATCTTCACCTTCAGCTTATCCCCAGCTACAATCTCCTCCCTCATACTCTCCAACTTGGTTACATCCCAAGTAGAAGACAAATATCTACCTTCCAACCAAGTCCTCGCTCCTTTAGTCAACCAAACGGTGAAACCACCACAGAGTTCTGGCGTGTCTACCATGTCTGTCAAGTTTGTCAGAAAACCGGCCTTCCATTCAATCTGCTACGACACCTGACTTACACTCTCTGATAGAAGCAATTCCCTCTGACAACGCCGTCAGCACACCCCCAGGATGCAAACCCACCACATTCACACCAAGCTTCCCATACTCCGCGGCCGCGAACTCGGTCAAGCGCTGAACAGCAAGCTTCGAGACTTGATAAGCGCTGACGCCGGGGTGCACAATAAGGGCACCAATGCTGGAAATATTGACCACATCCACGGTCGTGCCGTCTGCTTTCGCCGTCTCGACGAGCAGCGGGAGAAAGGCCTGCATAAGCAGATAGGGGCCCTTGAGATTGACCTCGAACGTGTTCCACCAGTTGCTGGGCTTAGACTCCCCGATGGGCACCCAAGGTTCCGTGGTCCCGGCGTTGTTGACAAGCACGTTGAGACGGCCTTCATCCTTCTTCACGGCGTCCAAGCACGCCTTTACGGCATCCTCGTTGGTTACGTCGAGCTGGAATTTTGTGACTTTGACGCTGCTGTTGATTTTCTTGATCGAGGCCTCGACTTCGTCCAGTTCCGGGACGGTGCGCGCACAGAGGATGATGCTGGCTACGGAGGCGTGTGCGTATTGCAAGGCAATCGCTCTCCCGATGCCGCGCCCGGCACCGGTGATGAGGACGACTTTTCCGGACTGATTGAGATCTTTGTTCGTGGAGGCGTCGATGAGCGGGTAGATGTCGTTGTGGAGGTTCTCGAGACCGACGAATGCGTAGCCACTAGTAGGGTCCATGATTGATAGCGGGTCCTGGGAGACTGATGATAAAATGCGTTGTAAGTGATTGGAGGCTGAGTAAAGATGTATGATGATGAACTGATGAGTGAGAAGAAGGTTGGCTCGCAGGGTCTTTATACCTCCCTGGGCCTGCTACCGAGGTAGTCTTTCTACTCCTTACCATTGTCTCTGTGTCAACCTCGAAACTCTCCTCATGAAGCAATACTGCCTTGTGGAACGCAAATAACGGCGTTAAGGAAATTGAAAAGTTGACGGGTGTCAGATCCCGACATCCGATGTTGCAGCTAATTAGTAAAGTTAGTAAAGTTGGTCAGATAATTAATCAGCCGCTTAGAGGTACTCTCTCGTGCGAAATTGAAAGTGAGAAAGAATTAAGTATCGTAAACTATATAGCAGTCAGGCCCAACTAAAAAAATCGGAATCTCAATATTGAGTGGAAACTTAAAGTTGATGCCATACTCTTTAAACCTGTTCGAAAATTGAAAAGGCGTGCTTGATTAACTTCCACCACCTAAAACGCAACATGACTAATAGCAGGTTAGTTACCCAACAAATATGCCACGTTTCTTTGCCTTGTAGATTTAATCTTCGAATAGAATATCCATTGCTGCCTCCATCCCCTAAGGCATGGAGCCATTGGCCTCTGATCTCGCGCTAGCTCGTAACATCGTCAAAACGGCACAGAGAAGAGAAACAGAAATTGGAACCATACCCCGTCTAACTTGGAAGCCTCTCAGTCTTGATGTCTTTGGTCAAAACTCTATAAGAGAATATATATCAGCTTAACAATCCCAATACTGACAAGAACCTAATAATAAGGATGTGCTCGGAATCCACGATCCTAAAACCGCCTCTGCTTGCGAGGACTATGCCGCGATAGCAGGGTATGCGTACAGGGGGAGGAAACTATTCTACCACAATTTATAACTAGGAAATTTCGCCTCCTTATCCTTCGTTGGTTTGCACGCAAAAAAACCTAAGGATTGCAGCAGGAGGCTGTTTAACACAATCTCCTGCTTCATCGAGCCTAGTCAGCTGTAGAGCCTCACCACAATAAGACAGTCTGTCGGGAATAACCTCGTATCCAGCAAAATGGTATTCCTCGAGTGGGCAAGGATCCAGACCCATGGAAAAATGACCGCATGCTGCCGGCCCAGCCGCCAGGAACATAAATTCATCGTGACATCCAGTCTAACGGCCAGACAGCATCGCATCCGTTGCTTATATTTCACAATGCTTGTCCTTCTTGTGCCTCTGCTGATTCAGGCAATCCGTGCCGTACCGTTCCCTCCTCCAACAGGGCCATACCAAGTCGGAATTACGCAGCATGTCTTCAATCACACAACGCCTCACGACCCTGTGGCTCCCCAGAACGCGTCGTCGATTCTGTTAGCGACCATATACTATCCTACTTTATCCATACCAATCCCGGGGAACAACACAGCGCAGTATCTCGATCCCACGACCGCCAAGCTCTGGGGCGATATCCTCCAATACCCGAACAACTCCCTCCAGAGCCTAACGACATGGAACCAATATGACGCCCCGCCCCTGGACAAAGCGACCTACGGCACATCGCAGAAACCGACCGTCATATTCTCTCCCGGCGGCGGCGAGAATGCGATCATGTACAACCAGCTCAATTCTGAACTCGCATCTCAGGGCTACACTGTCCTCGCTCTCGACCATCCTGGAGAGATTCCCTACCTCCAGCTCCCGGACGGCGCGGAAGGCGTCTACGGCCTCGACATTACCGCGGTCTGGAACCAATCTCTGATGACAGCTGTTTATAACATGCGAGTCTCAGACACGCTCGCCGTGATCAGGGAACTCTACCCACCATTCGTGGCCTCCTCTGGTGCACCGTTCAACACCACCCACTACCTCACTATTGGCCACTCAATCGGCGGAGCCGTAGCAGCCGGTACGTTGGCTGTCGAGTCTTCCATCCTTGGTGGCGTGAACCTGGACGGCCTATTCTTTGACCTCCCAGACGTCAAGAAGCCTTTCTTGTTGATGGCTGGAGAAGAACATACACCCGAACTTGATGCAACCTGGTCTCCATTTTCCGCCAATCAGTCCGGATGGTGGGAGTGGGTGAATGTAACGGGGAGTTCGCACCAGGATTATTCTGATCTTGGTAATTGGGTTGATCTACAAGGTCTGAGGAATAAGACGCTTACGCCGAGGCTGGGTCCGATTTGGGCTACGAGGATGGACTCCATCGTGCGGACTTTCGTGTTGGGGTTCTTTGATTTTGTGCTTGGAGAGGCGGAGTGGTTGGATGTGCCGAGCTCGAAGTTTCCGGAAGTGGTGTACATTAATGGTAGTTTGAAAGCCTCGTAGGATTCGGTGGTTCATATACCGTAGCTTGCGGAATAATGAAACTTCTTCACGAGACAGCGATCAATGCAGCTACCCGTACGGCTCATGACTAGCAGACCTTGTCTTTGACCCAAGCCCCATCACAAGCGTACTCTTTCCATCAAAGACAAAGAACCGTGTCCATCTCCGGAATTATCGCTCACGACGTCGCTGAGGTTCTTTGACGTTTTCTTAATATTGTTGTCGATAGATGAAAGAGGCATGGTGTCCGCCAAGCCCTCACTCCCAAATGTCCCTCTTGGACCTCCCATCCCCGCGATTCCGGCCTCATCCCCGCCATCCTCTACCCTCGCTGCCTTCTCCATTCAATTCTCTCTGAACCGCCACGCCCGCCTCACACTCACGATGCCGCCGAAGTACTACAGCGACGACACCGCCTGGGCAGACGTCACCCCGCTCCCGCAAGACGAGGGAGGCCCGCACCCGCTCGCGGCGATCAACTATACCGAGGAATACAGCGAGGCCATGAGCTATCTACGCGCTCTCATGGCAGCCAACGAGTTCAGCGCCCGCGCGCTGAGTCTCACCGAGCACATCATATCGATGAACCCCGCGCACTACACCGTGTGGCTGTACCGCGCGAAGGTGCTCGAGCAGACGGGCGGGGACCTGCGCGAGGAAATCGAGTGGCTCAACCCAACCGCGCTGCAACACCTCAAGAATTACCAGATATGGCACCATCGCCAGACAATTATTGATAAGCTTGGGAGTCCAGAGGGAGAGGCGGATTTCATTTCGACGATGCTGGAGCAGGACACGAAGAACTACCACGTCTGGAGCTACCGCCAGTGGTTGGTCAAGCGCTTTGGTATCTTCGACGAGAAGGAACTGAAGTGGACGGAGGGCATGATTGAAGAGGATGTGAGGAATAATTCAGCTTGGAATCATCGGTATTACATCGTAGTTGGCGGGCGCGATGGTGAGGCCGTGTCCAAAGACATTATAACTCGCGAGATTGAGTATGTTCGATGCTACCGAGGATTTCTAGGAGATAGATGCTGACGATGACACAGCTATGCCGAAGCAGCGATCCGCAAGGCGCCCCAGAACCAGAGCCCATGGAACTATCTCCGCGGTATCGTTCGCTACGCCAAGCTCCCAGACTCCACACTTAAAGATTTCGCACTTGAGTTCGCTGATCTGGAGAAGCCAGATGATGTGTATTCTAGCCATGCACTTGATTTACTAGCAGATATCTACGCAGAGGAAGATGGGAAGAAGGAAGAGGCTAAGAAGGCTTTGGATCTATTGGCAACAAAGTACGACCCAATCAAGGCGAATTATTGGAACTACAGGAAGGGCCTCCTCGATCAGGCTGAAGTGGCAGCATGAGTCAACATACTGGAAAGGTGAGCGACGGATGGTTTGCACAGGGAAAATTGCATTGATACCCGGTTGGCGTTTGACTTTGGACAAAAACATGAAATCAATTTCCTATTCTGGGAATTATGAGACAAAGGAAAAAGGAAAAGTAACAGCAAGTCTATAAACGCCATTTCCCATACCGCATCGTTGAGGCTACTCAGTGCACCTTTGGCGCAGTGATATCACTCGGCACCTGTACGTCCCTGTTTTTGGACTCCCTTCTCTCCTCGACGAACCCAAACTCCTTCCTCCACGTGGCCAGCATCTCGAACGTCACATTACTCCCGCCACACAGGATAATCACAATCTTCTCGTCGGGTCGAACAGTCCTGCCTAGCACCCGCTCAAGCCGGCCATCATAGCAGAGCGCGACGTTCACTCCGCATGCCATCTCCACCATGATGCGTTCATCGTCCGCCAGCCGCCAGCACCCCATTGCGGCCTCGGCGTCGGGCAGGACGACAGAGCGGACGTTAGAACGCTGAGCATAGTCGAACGTACGCTGGGTCACTGTGACAGCGCCGAGACTGGTCGCCTGCGACGTGATGCCCGGCAGGGTGACAAGCTTGCCCGCCTTGACGCTGGCATTCAGAGACGCAGCGCCCTCGGTCTCCATGGCGAGCACGGTCGTCGAGTCCACGGACAGCGCATCGAGGCCTTGGCTTATGCCATTGAACAGCCCGCCTCCACCGACTGAGCAGATGATGACGTCTAGGGCGCCGCCATCGAGCTGCGCGATGATTTCTGGGATCACAGTGCTATTGCCGGCCCAGATGTCGGGGTGATCGAAGGGCGGGGCGTAAATGGCTGCTTTGCCGGCCTGCAATTGAATGTTAGGATGCACATACGTGTTGATATGAGGGACTGGAAACTCGCCTTCGTCATGACCTCCTTTCGCAGATACGCATCCGCATCCCTCCACGTCGACCCGTGCTGCACCACCTCGTACGCTCCGGCCGCCTTGAGCATGGTGATCATGAGGGGCTTGGTGGACAGCGGGACGACGACAGTGCAGGGCAGACCGAGGGTGCGCGAGGCATGCACGGCGGCGAGCCCGGCGTTGCCGCCGCTGGAGGAGAAGATGTGCGGTTGCACGGCGTCATTGCCGGGGAGTTCTTCGAGGCGGCGGAGAATGTAGTTTCCGATTCCTCTGCGGCTTGTTAGGGGAAGGATGGAGGGGTGGGTTTGCGCAGGGGAATTAACGTACCGAGACTTGAAGGAACCGGAGGGTTGGAGATTCTCGAGCTTGAGAAAGACTCTGCTTCTACGATTTAGAATTGCTTATCCTGATGATTCATGACACGCATGGGGGATCGAAGAAGGGAAGTTGATGCAAGTGTTAAGCAGTGAAGAGGGAGTGTGACCGTACCATCCCGCAGCCTGAGACAGCGGATAAGACTCCCTCAACGGCGTCTCGACCCAGAGCTTCCTCTGCTCCTGCTGCTCAGCGATGAGAGCCTCGTCGACGGCCATAACGTCCCAGTGATATAGAATATAAAATTTGAAGTCGAGCTTGATAGATGCAAAAACTAAATGTCGAAGCAACAAAGAAGAGAAAAAGAAACCCCGCTCGAGAAATTCGATTCAGAATATATATATCCACACCGGCGCAGCTGACGCAGCGGTATGTGGTATCGATTACCCTATAACTCGCTGCGATTACCCTATAGCTACTCGATAACAGCGTAGACTGGGACAAGGGACCGGTGTTGGATTTTAGGCGCGGTTGCGACCCAAGACGTGCCGTACCGTACTTTGCACGGCTATTGACGGATGCGTGGTTTTCGTCCCCGTTTTGCGTTATCGCGGTGCGTTTGGCGTTATGAACTAGCGATAACCACGCAAAGGTTATATGGGTGAGGGATTGAGGGGGTTGGAGGGCGATGGGGTCGGGCTTTGTAGGTGATAGGGTGGGGCTTGTAGATGGTAGGGCGCGGGTAAAAGTTAGATCACGTGAAGGTCACAGGTAGTCTCTTTTTCGGTCTTCGCAACTCGTCATCGATCTGCGTTTGACGTCTCAACAGTTTTTCGTGTCGTGAGATTGATTGTTAGAGTCATTAAAGACGTAGTTAGACTGCAATCTCCTTCCTGTGATCTCTGAAGTGCTTTGCAGATGCTCCGGGGCGGGTATGGATACTAAATGAGCATATCTATGCGTAATGGCTTTCGGAGTCACTCAGTTCTTGATCGCAATGAAGGAAATGCACCTAGTGTGAACAATGTTCAAATTCATGATCATGAGAAAGCTGAGTGCATACAGCCAGAGACATCTAAGGAGATACGTAGCCAATTCTAGCAGTGTCACATCTGCGCTCTTGAGACGAGAGTTCATGCTTTGAAACCGAGCATTCCCCGTTGCTTTCGCCGTCTAACCCTCCGCCTCTAACGCCCTCTCTAGCTCCTTATCCGCACTCAACTCCTTCGCTGCGCCCTCAATCACCGCCCGCAGTCCCCTCGCACAACTTTCCAGCTCCCTCTTCTCCGTCTCATCCAACTCCATTGGCATTGCTCTAATGATGCCCTTCCTTCCAATAACGGCTGGCATCGAGAGACAGCATCCTAGCTCAGGCTGGTGGAAGGAAATCGGCCGAACCGTGCGTTGATCAAAGAGTATGTACTTGCAGATGCTGGCAGCGATGTTGCCGATGCCGTACGCGGTGCAGCCTTTAGCTGCGATGATAGCGGCGGCGGCTCCGCGCGTGTGCTTGGAGATTCCGGACTTGAAGTCAGGGCTTAAGGTGTCAGGGAGGGCGAGGTGAAGGGGTGTTGTGCCGATTGTAATGGAAGACCAGGCAATCTATGCACATTAGCAAAATTTCCAAAACCCACGCCATTTACGCATAAGCATCGAGAGCATTAAACAAGAGACTTACAAACTGACTATCTCCATGCTCACCTAGCACATACGCATCGATGCTATTTGGCGCCACGTCCGCCTTGTCCGCCAGGATGCCCCGCAGTCTGGCGGAGTCAAGACTCGTTCCTGTGCCGATGACTTGGGAGTCCGGAAGACCGGATAGTTTTTGCGCGAAATGAGTCAGGATGTCGACGGGGTTTGCGACTAGGAGCAGGATCGTATGGGGGTTGATGGGCGACATGGAGGTGAAGATCGAGGAGAGGATGTGAAGGTTCCGAGAGAGGAGGGAGAGGCGGGATTCGCCTGTGGTGTGTTAGAAGGGTGCATGGCTAGAGATATATTTGAGGAAAGAAGGGTTTGTGGACTTGAATGAAAGTATGAATGATGAAGAGAAGATGAAGCTACAGGCTTAGGAATGCAATACCCCTCATTACCACCTCTCATAGGAAATCTGCCTTCTGGCGTATAACGCGAGAAAGTAAGAAATTGAAGTTTGAAATGGACTTATCTCGACTGCTCGCTATGAGGAGTGGACTCGAGAAAAGAATATCAAATAAATATGAAAACAACATACCAGGTTTCTGCTTTGCGCCCGCCGTAATAACCACAATATCCGCCTGTCCCGCATCCTTGTGTGTGCCGGCCCTGACCTTCGTCCCCGTATTGCCACGATACGTCGCATCGCCCAGATCGCGCACCTGTGCATTGAGCAGCTCCGTCTTGGGATCTACGAGGATCACCTCGCTGCAGATTGGGTTGAGAATTAGCGTGTAAGCCAGCGTGGACCCCACGTCACCGCAGCCGAGGATGGCGATGCTGGTCTTGAGTTTGTGTTCGCTCATTTTGATGGTATGTGGAAGTGAGGGGGGATTGTTTGGGGGATCAGGTGAGGGTTATTTGGTGGTGAGGTTCGAGGCGAGGCCCTGTGGCTGGTGCAGCGAGCTTGGTGGACGTTCCTTCTTTGTCTTTAGGCAAGTACCACCCTATTTCACGAAGAGAATGAGAAGAGAGTCCGCAGACAGTTTCAGCTTCTGTTTCCTTAACTATATACTTATCCCTCTGCATCACAAGAAATTCCAAGGTCGCCGCCAAGAGCTACATTCGCCACCGTGGCGTGATGTTCCGGTAAAGCCCAGCCTTGCCTGCAGGTACAGCTGGAAGCCACGGCGACGCGACAGACTTACTGCGTGATTTTCCCTGTAAGGGAGGGCCAACTACACTGTTAATACTACCTTCTGGCATATAAGGAGACATTTTAGGTAGAGGTCAATCAATTTGTCTTGTAGCTAATTGCTGGAGGAAGTTTGCTGTACACTGATACATGACTACATGTGCCATGCTACTGTATTGCACCGTGGTTTGCATGTTGTCATAGAAGTATAATCAAGCAAACTCAAAAGCTAAAGCCAACCAATATATGTCTTGTACAACTCTTTCAATTCAACTCGAGGGGCAATATAGCCTGGTATAATACCCGCTTTACCTATGAGTAAGTGGAAATTCAATGCTAGTGATTAATGCAGCAGACACTACAACCCCCCGGGCGGCGTCATATCCATCTTCTTGCTTTGCAGCTGCATCAGATTTCCTTTAATTTTTTTTGTAGCAGCCTGTAGAGCGCGCACCTCGTCTTCGTTGTCCTTGAAGACATCTACGTCGGAATTCATAAGCCTCAATGCTATAACGATAATCTCCTATGTGTGAGACCAGATGGATTCGTCGAGTTCGGAGATAGCGTTGGTCTTGGACCGAATGGTGTCGAGATTCCCCGTAGCAGTATCGAGTTTCTCTCGTGTGGATTTTAGATTGGCTTGCGGTTTCTCTTGGCTCTTGGCGATGAGAGCCATATTATGACTGCTTACCTGCTGCTTGTCAATTTGCAGCTAGTAAACTCGCGCTGTCGCTATTTCCAATGGAAGAATGAATTAAGCAGAATAGGTAGACGGGGGAGTAGACTCTCGATGATGGCGCGCGTTAGACGAAGAGCGTGGATAGGAGTGAGGAGATGACGCTTTACGGAGAGTGGAATACGAGAGAAAAACCTAGTAGTATAAACGCTACCTAGCGGCAACTCACTGCACACAAATAATCTCTTCACCCTCATATATTGGGATGAGAAAGGTCATAGAGGTAGACCATATATTAAAACATGCACCAATTCGCTCAACCAGCATATTGAAAAAAGAAAATACACGGGTAGGAGTGCTTATTTACGCCAGTGGTCTTGGACATTGTCTTCGAGTGGCACGGTCTCGACTTGTAGCTTTGACGCCACCTCATCCGCTTCCTTCCAAACTCTCAAAATGTTGCCCCCTATCACTCTTATGACATCGTGGTCGTCGACGCCCTGTCGAAGCAGCTCTGCCACAAGGTCTGGGAACTTTGAAACATCTTCCAATCCGGTGGGAGTCGATTCGATGCCATCGAAGTCGGTCCCGAGACCAACATGGTCATACCCAATGAGTTCTCCGATATGCATTATGTGTTTGACTACATGAGCCAGAGTGTTGTTCTGTGGATAGAAGTCCGGAAGGCCAGAGGAAGAATTTCCTGGAGTGCAGGATACGAAACCAGGAGAGAAGTTTATCATCACAACGGAGTTGCGCTTCTTAACTAACTGGAGGATGTCGTCCTGCACGTTTCTAGGATGAGGGCAAATGGCGTATGCTGAGCTGTGGCTGAAGATTGGCGGGGCTAAACTGCCCTTCCATTTGCCATCACCATTACCTACGAGAACATCTTTCATAGTTTCCTTGCTAACATGGGCAAGATCAACAAGCATTCCCATTCGATTCATTTCTTTCACCAAGTCGCGGCCGTCTGGACTCAGTCCATGCCAGAATGGAGTAGCAACTCTTGGCTCGAAATTGGGTCCGGATTCCAGAGCTGCGTCGGCATATTTGTTGTGACAGTTCCAGGTCAGAGTGGCGTAACGCACCCCGAGTTGGTGAAACAGACGCAGGGTGGAGATAGAGTTTCCAATCTGGTGGAGACCTTCAATGATGACAGGAGAGATAAGCCGCCCCTCCTTAAATGCTTGCAAGGCTTCAGAGCTGTTTGAAGTGGGAGTGAAGTATTTGGGATAGCTTTGGCCAAGACGTCTGAAGAGATCTAACTGGTCGAGAGTGCCGCGTACAACTAGGGTCATCAGCGCGTGTCAACCGTAAGATGAAGTCTGAATGTCAGATCTCTTCCACAAAGATATACTCACTCGCAGAATACTTCTCGTCAGAGAAATCCGTTCCATTCTCTCCTAGAGGACAGGGCCAGAATGCACTCCAGAATGCACCACCCTGTTGGCCCTGGTCGAGCCGGGGTAAGTCAACATGCTGCGGAAAGCCTCCGTTCTCGAACTTGTCTTTGAACTCGGAGTCATAAATGTGGTTTTGGTATTTCCCACGGATGGAGATTAGCAAGTCATTATGTCCATCTATCAAAGTATCTTAGCATCCTTTGGAGATTGTGACGGACAAGCGACTAACCGATCAATGGATTCCTGCTCAAAATATTGCGGGCTCGAGACTCAATCGAGATCTTGTTTTTGAATAAACGGCCTAATCCGAGAGAGGGGCGTTTCGGAGGAGAATAGATTTCAGGAAGCCAAAAGTCCAAGATGATCAGAGAGAGCACGGCGATAGCGATGTAGTGCGCTCGAGGAAAGCGCCTAGTCAAATATCGCCGAGGGTCATTCGCACGAGGTGGGAGAGATTCATGCTTTTCGTCAATGCGAAGTCCGGACATCTCCTCCATTGTTTGAATGAATTTGATGAGGACAGGAGCAAGTTCGAGCGATGAATAAACAATGGTTGACGTCTCACGCCTTACAAATCGGGACTTGGCATGCGGAGGTTTCAGGCTCCTCCGAAAGCACGGACGAAGACATCCACAACAAAGTTCAAGCTGTTGACCGAGACAACGCAACAGCTTTTGACGTTCTTTACATTCTACGATCTTCATCATGGCTATCTTTTCGGCATACACCATCATACGCGGGCTCTCGCTTTTCCACATCACCCTCGCCGTGCTCTTCCTGAAGAATCCCAAGCTCATCGCGGACCAGAACCTCGTCTTTATCTTGGGAGAATCAATGAAGCTGGTATGATTATTAGGATACATCCCAATTATAGCTTTTGTCTGGTTGAGATAGTTGCTAATTGCTACACAGCCAACCCCTAGAGACTTCAACTCGAACTCAGCAACTACAGCCTTCATCGCCGTGCTCTTCGCCTTCCTTGGGTTAACCGACCTCACAGCTCTCTCTCTCTCCGAAGAGGTCGCCGAATCATACTGGGGCACCCAAACTCCCGTGCGGCTCACGTTCCTTTTTGGCCTTACCGGCTATGCATACACATTCAAGGAGGGAGGGATGTTCGCGCGCAAGGGGTCAGCGTACACATTCAACGTGGCAGATGATCTAAAGAACAGCATCGTGTTCACCTGGGGCTTCCTAGAACTGGCTGCCTGGTTCTGGGTTTTCGTCACGATACGCGACGAACGGCGACAGAGGATGATGCGTCTCGTCGCGAAGCGGCAGGCCGAGTTCAAGGCTGAAAACGACATGATGTAGCTCCCGATCCGTTCGCTGGAATAGAATTGAAGCGTACCCATTGTCCCAAGGTTCGTATAGACAAAAAACAATCAAATATCTCTACAATTTTATCTGAAGCGGACAATCTGCTGAATAATCAAGCCAACCACCCCTCCATGTCGTCCCGCACCTCTCTTCCAGTGTCCTTTTCACAACGACAACAAAGTTTAGAATTGAACAATTCCTCAAGAGCTATCTCGCTATTGTTTATCAGCTCGAGAAGAAGCAAAATTGGGCTACGCCTCACTGCAACTAACCAGCCGTAGTTCAACCCTCCACTTCCCATCCATCTCATCGCCAATCATCATAATGTCGTTCCTCCGTCGCATCCGTACCCCAACCTACCAAAATACCGGCTCAACAGCCCGCGATCACCTCGCCTCAGAACGCACATATCTCTCGTGGCTGCGGACGGGGCTGGGCTTCATTGCTCTCGGGATCGCGATCGAGCGCTTCAACCAGCTAGACCTCTCAGCACTCCTGTCTCCTCCACCTCCGCTATCGAACGTATCCACCTCTGCCTCCACGTCCACGGCAAGGCTACAACCTACTCTCAATCGCGACGCAAGCGGCACAGCAGGCTCAGAGCAGCAGCAGACACCGAAGGACCATCGCCTTGTTGGCGCCTTACTCGGCACAGGTGCCGGGAGCATCGTATACGGCACGACGCGATATTTTTCCAACATGCGCATGCTAGAAAAGGGGCTGTTCAAGCCGGCATACTTTGGCGCTGCTGGACTGAGCGTGTGTGTTGCTGGGGTGGCCGGGGCGGTGTATGTCGAGGCTTTGAAAGAGATGAAGGGGAGGTGAGGGAGACATGTGGAAAGACCTCTAGCTAGTAATAGGCCATGGTTGGCTTGAAGGAACCATCCGAACCCGTCTTGTATCTATACCGCATAATCTGGAGCCGTCGCGTCATGTGATACACTATGCTCCTGGCGTTCTTCATCTTCCACAGCCACTCCAAACCACCAACCCATCAAACACACTGCGTGAGGACTACAACCCTCAAGCCACATGGACACATTTTTGGCTTGACCATCGGTTCCCCCCGTCCACCAGATCCAGCCATCGGACCATCCACCCAACCGCGCCAATCCCCCTCAAAGAACCCACCACACACCACAATACCAGCGCTCCGTCCTCCCGACATAAGACGCAGCCCCATCTTCCAAAATCCACGCATACCCACTACCTCCTCGACCACCATGGAACCCCCCACCCGGAAGGAAACCACGACCTAGGAATCAATCCAGCATTCCCCCCGCCGTCCGCCATTCCCATCCAACTTGCCACGCAGCGCAAGCGAGGCATTCAACGGACCGAATTCAAAGTCATACTGTACTGTGCCTACTCACAAATGGCCAATGACCATCCTCATCCTCGTTCCAGGCCTCAATACTGCCGTAGTCTTACCAGCGTTCTGCTCCTGGCGAACAGCCCCCCACACCCTTCGCCCCCCTCAGTCGTAGGCTTATGTCCTGAAAAGAGGGTGAGGGAATTCAATGAGGAAGCGGGCGATGTGTATAGGAAATTTATTCGAGGGAGGGGTACTCAGTGATGTCTAGATTGCATAGATATACGGATAGCTTGTGGTGGATGTCAGTACAGCTCCACTAGCTACGAGCATGTATGCGGTAGATCATGCCAGTGACTGTACGACGAACGATGTAACAGGCATGCGTGCTTTATATCATGATTCATAGAATCTATTTCTTATTTTCTAGGATACTAGCACAAATTCCTATTCTCTACCTCATGACCGCCTTCTCCATCACATTGAGTAGCAAGGGCTCTAGCATACCACTACTCGTCATCGTCGTCCATATCCGCCCAGCGCATCTTCCCCGGCTCAGTAGCCACAGCAACACCGCCGCCATCATTCTGTGTACCCTCCGTCCCGAAAGCTGCACTAAGGGGACGACTCACATCCCTCGAGACACGGCCCTCATCTCCACTGCTGGCAGGGTCACTAGCCCTCTCCTTCTCCTCTTCCATCATCTCTGCCGCCTCCCAGTCATCGACGACCTCGATGGTCTTTTCCTTCTCCTTCTTCTTCCTCGTGCTGCTCAGGCTGAGGACTGCGAAGCCGCCTTTGTTTCCGATCGGGGCTCGGCCTTCGAACTTTCTCACTGGCGCACCCTTTGCGGCAACTTGGCTCCAGCCAGCTCCAGGACCAGCGTCGAGCTCCTTCCGCAGGATGTTTAAGGAAGAATCTAGTCGTGCTAGTTGGAGTTTTCCGATCTTATGGGAAGCCATTTCTTGTGCAAGAGTGGTCTTGATGGACTCTAGCATGGCTTGCACGTCGCGGTCGGGGAGATTGGCACGAGCCATGAGCGGTGGTCTGAGCACGACTTCCTCGTTCGGTAGAAAGTTGACCTCAAGCTGTAGTGGGAAGGATGTCTTCGGTAGCGTAGCCTTGACAACGGAGATTACCTCCTCAATGGTCAGAGCAAAGCGAGGATTTGTGATGAGGAAAGCATTGAACGGGTCATTGGATGGAGCAGTGGACTTCAAACGCTGAGAAGTAGGGGCGGTGGTTGAGGATACAGTCGTGATCCGTTGAACCTGTCGAATCCTCGCACACTCTGCTAGAGTCTTCATCGGTGCCATAACAAAACGGGGAGTCTTGAAAATAGCGACGTGTCGGTGGGGCTCCGGATCCATGCCCTCAGAATCAAACCCGAAGTCCTCCGCAATCGAGTGCAAAAATGCTCGTTGGTTCGCTGGCATAGGCTTGAAACGCAAGCGCTTTTCCTCGGGATTGGCAGCGAAAATCCTCAGCTCCTTTTCTTGAGTGGCTGCCCATGTAGAGTTTTCCTGGTACATGTTCAATGTCTCGGTAGAATATGGTATGTGATCGTTCTGATGCGTCGCAATGTCTACATTTAGTGCTAATGCGAGTTTGCGGTTCCTCTCAAGCCGTGCACATTCCTCGTCGCACTTCAAAATCTTTTTGAGATTGCCATCACTATTCTTCGAAGCGTTGCACTTTGCTTCCTGCTTGATCCGTTGACACTCGCAGGTGACGAATATCTTGTGCGGACAAGGTTTGTCTGCTTTACAAGGAATAGGAGAATGGCACGGGGCCATACAAGGATGACCACATATGCTTAACTCCTTCCCGCAAAACTGTTTGCAGGGCTCGTCACATTCTCCTGGGCGATGACATTGCTTCTGGCACTGGTGGGCACCGCACTTTAGTCGCCGTCCACAGACATCGCCGCATCGGACTTCATTTAGCCAGCAGGGCTGGTTTTTTAGGGAGTTTTTGCCACAGAGACAGGGCTTAGTGGTCAGAAAAGGACATTTGGGACAGCGCTCTTCGTCTTGATGACAGCTGTGAGCCACTTGTGGATGGCCGCAATCTTTGGGCCGATCGCATTGGAACCGGCAAGGCGGAGGTTGGGTGCCACAAGGCAATGGTGCCTGTAGAGTAGTTCGACCGCAATGACAGCTCACATCCTCGAATATAGCATCTCGACAAGTCCCGCAGGCACCCTTGTGACAGAGCTCCTGGCAGCGATGATTGGGGTTGCCACACTTCAACTGGCGGCCGCAGCTTCGAGTACAGATGTGTTCGGCTTCGTATCCGTCATCAAGCTGACGTGGAGCAGAGTTCAACGGCCGGGCCTTGCGGCGACTGGACTGTCGTTCGGTTGCTTTCCGTTCACCAGGACAGCATCGATCGCCGCACTCATGCCTTCCACAGTTGAGCGAGACTCGGCAAACTCGCATGCATTGAGGTGGCTCTTCCGTTCCTTGATGGCAAACAGTTGAAGACGTGGTACGACCACATCTGCAGGAAATGGATACAACCTCTAAGCAGGGCAGACATTCACCTTGATGGCAAAGCTGTCTACATTCGTGGCCACAGCCAAGCTTCTTCGCACAAGCTTTGGAGCAGTTCGGAATCCGATCTTCGCATGTTTGGCGTACTGTATTTGATATCTCAGCAAGAGGAGTCTTGCCGCACGGGCAATGCGACACTACATCCGGTGACCGTGGACAGTGTGGTGGGTTAGCGTCTTGTCGATGGCAGGCTTTTTCGCATTGATGCTTTCCACAATCGAAATTCCGTCCGCAGGTGTTGGGGCACTGGAACAATCCAATCCAATGCTCGATAGCCTCAGAGCCATCTGCAGCGATATGGGCCTGGCTGCTCTCCTCCTCGTCACCTCGATCACAACAAAGAATGTCCTTCTGGATCTGGCCGCAATAGCATCGAGCAGGAACGCGCACCTCACAAGCTCCGCACAGCCCTTCGTGGCAGGGCCGATCACAGCTATGCTCGCCGCAGGGCATCAATTCGCCGCAGACTTGGCCGCAACTCCAACCATTCTCGTAATCGGTGTCAATGCAGCGTCGGGTGATCGATCTCTTTCCACAGAAACAGAATTGCGTGGGTCCCATCTGAGAACACGGCGGACAAGGGCCCGCATGGCAGGTTGACGGGCATGGATGCGGACATTTCTTGGGAAGAATCCGAGGCCGGGAACATGTCTGCCCACATGAAAATGGAGGGAGACCTGGAGTTGACTTGGGATCCATCTCTTTCTCGCACCAACATGCAAACGATGTAGGTAGGACGTCTTTGGGCAGATTGCATCCCGGACATCTCCATTGACGCGGAGGTGGCATTTCGCCATCGGGGACTCGCTGACGGGCAGCGGCGGAGCCCTCTTTGGTGGACCATTTCTTGATGCAGCCAAGATGGAACACGGTCCAGCAGGTTCTACACGACCATACCCGCGCATTCCTCCTCACTTCCTCGGTGCAGATGGCGCATTCATAGTGTCCGTTATCTATATCCTCGTGGGTCCTTGTGGCAATATCGGCGGCAGAAGACTTGGGAGCTTGTGGTTTCTTCTGGCGGGGCGGACGTGGCTGCTGTTTTCGATGTGCCAGAGGTTGGCCTGGCTGAAACTCGGGGGCGTCTGCTTGGAGACCAGATGGGTCTTGGACTGGAGCGGTTGAAGTAGCATCGTCGTCTGCAGTCAATTGGCCGCCAAATTGCCGTCCACCAGCCATTCGCGGCGGGAATCTGACTTGACCCCCTCCTGCTCCTCCTCGTCCACCGCCAGCAATATCTCCCCCTCTTCCTCGCCCACGGCCGGCATTGTCTCCTCCTCTTCCTCGTCCTCCCCGCCGCGGGGGGGCCGGGGTGTTCGCTGACACCGGGGTATTCACATTCGGCTGTGGCGCAGAACTTGAGGGCGTGGCCGGCTCAGTGGGAATGGACACACCGCCTCCGCGTGCTGCGTGATTTCCACGTCCTCTGCCGGTCCGCCCGCCTCTCGTTGAAGACTGCGCAGGCTCATCCTGTGGGGCTGGCTGGGAATTCCCTTCTCTTCCCTCTCGATTCCTATTCCTGGGGCGCCGTCGCCTCTGGGAGGCCGGGCCAGTAGGTATTGCTGCGGTTTCGGGGGCCATGGCGGCGGCAGTGGCCATGTTGGAAGGCGCCGTTGCGGCCGTAGTGGGCCCTACGGATGGGTTGTCCAAGATGGGTGTGTGGGCCTCCAGAGGGAGGTGATGTGACGGATGTATCAGGTGCGGGCTCTGGTCAATGTGAAGGAGGGGGTGGTGTAGTGTTGGTGTTGATGTTGATGTTGCAAAGAGGGCAGTGGCAAGCAATGCATACTAATATTTCGCTGCCTGAGGCTAGCGGACACAGGCACGCCTGCAGCAATGACTCAACCTGCGGCCAGAGCAGTGGCGCAGCCGGCATGCAGGCCGATTGCCATGATGCATTATGAGTCTTCCCGCTCACTGCAGCGCAAGTGACTCTCTGCATTGGCACGCCAAAATTCCGGCGGCGTCATAGCCTCCGACCTCGCTTGGCGCGCGAGCGGACAGGCATCCTTCGTATCGCGGAGGAGCTGGGCTATCTCCAACCACACCTCAACACCTCCACCACCGCCGCCGCCGCCTCCTCCCCCCATTCCATCGCACCGCCATGGCAAAGACACTGGTCGGCGCCCTCGCCCTGGCATCTCTGCCTTGCGCTCTCGCCTTCCTCGACACGTCGCCCTTCTTCCTGTTCTCCACCGCAAAGTGCGCCCCCGGAGCTCCTCTTCACCCTGCGCGCAAGCTAACCATCGCAGGCTGGCCATCGACGGTCGGGGCGCCGCCATCGCCCGCGCCACGAGCATAGTCGACCAGGTGGAAGAGACCCTCTCGAATTGCCCATCCAAGACCTACCTCTTTGTGCAGCAGAATGGCGTCTCGGCGGCTGACTACCTCGACGGCCTTTCCGCGCCGCGATTGGGCCATTTCATGGGAGGAAAACATGGCGACGTGAAGAGCACCATGGCCGTGTCAGAGGCAGTAGGCACGGTTGATTGGAACGCCATCTCTACATACGTGCAGGCCAAATGCGGCGCCGAGATGCTGCAGGTCGACCTGTCTGGTGAGCTTGCCCTACCGAGAGAGAGAGAGAAGGAGGCATTGCTAAGAATGTTGATAGCGCCTACGGTATCGCCGCGGTCCGAGTACCCACCCGAGCCGCTTATTATCTATGCTACACTATCGGCGCCTCTCGCCCCCCGTGCCGCAGTTCTGGATACACATGGTAGGGTTATCGTTGCTCATAGGCTTGTCACACTCGGTCTCTAATGCCGAGCAGACTACTTCCTCGAGAAGCTCATTGGCGACCTCGACACCCAAGACTACACCGTCATCTACACCACGACTCCCCAGACCGCGGAGCAGATCGAAGCCTCCGGAGGCCAACGTACCTACGAGATGGATCATCCTTTCGGCGAAGCCGTGCATATGGAGCTGAAGCGAGACACTGCTGCACACACCAGGAGAGACGAGCAGGACGAAGGCGGCCTTTTCGAACGGTACCAGTACCTGTCCCCGGGCTTGTTCATGGGCATTACTGCCGTCATCCCACTACTCATTATCCTCTATGTTGGCCTCACGGCCATCACCAGCCTGGAGGTGTCGTACTTTGCATTCAGCAAGGAGATGGGCCCGTCTGCCCAGAGGAAGCAATAAACAAATACCCACCCTTGTAGATTCTGTAACTTATGTAAGAGCATGGACACCAGGCGTTTGTATGGGAAATATACTGCCATTCTGGACTAGCAGTACTTGGATTGGTATAATTGACGACGTCCTTCGAGCTGCGTATCTCGACACGTGCATAGCTAATAGCAAGGGCCGAATCGTGAAAACAAAGTGGCAAGATGTGGTACAATACGTTTCCCCAGTCTCACCCCGTTTCCCCTTACCAAATCCCAACGTCAATCGCATTCCTTCCCTCACAACCCCATCATCATAAATACTGACCCCCCAACCAATCGAAAACACAGCTCCCTCCCTCCTCAACGAAACAATTGTCTCGAGCATCACCTATCCAGTCCACTCACACTAACGACCTAACCCACCCCACCGGAACATTATCCCTATACTCATACCTCTTACCAAACCTCCAAGTCCATTTCCTATCCCTCTCGCTTAACCTCGAAGGCAACTATCCAGCAACGTACGTGTCTACCGCTATCATGACGTCGCAGAGCGACCCCACGCAAATATGACCAGCGAACAGATAAAAGGGTGAGAAAATAATGTCGACGTTGGGGATAGAATGTACGGAGGTTTCATAGTTTATTTGTTATCATTCTAGTTCCCAATACTCTGAACCTGAATCATGCTCTCCCGAGCAACAACTTCTGGAATAAGCCTTGGCCTATCCAGCTTATTCGGTCCATTCTAATATTGCATTCTCAGGGCCTCATTAAATCCGCGTCCAGCATCGTCGATACTCCATCCATCACGATGGTACGGAATAACGTTAAGAAACCGACAGACATGGTCGGTAGTCGACCGTCGGTAGGATATTAAGCCATGCGTGGACATCAACATACAGCCAGTTTTCCATGAGTGAAGAGTTCTCTCACGTAAGGAAACTTGTGTGACCGTCCATCCTGCAGAGCTCGTCGCTTTCGGCCCTATACACCGTATTGGGTCAGCTCTAACCCTAAGCGTAGCGTATGCCGTATATCGTAATCGTATGCAAGAAGATGAAAGTAAGACGTCTAATCTGCGACGAAAGCTCTCTGTGAGACGTCAATCGGACGAATTGATAAGAACGGCGGACGAAGAGATGTGGGGATGTCAGACCTGCATATAAGGGACGAAGGGGTGGAGTTTTTATTATCATAATCACTCCTACTACAATCACCATTACCACGGACACGAACGCAGACCTCGAGACCGCCGCAGAATACAGTAGAAGAAGCCATGTCCAAAACCACAGTTCTCCTCGTCGGCGCCACTGGCGAGACAGGAAGCGACATCCTCAATGGCCTCATTGAAGACGGAAACTTCGTAAGCTTCACGATACCCCATCTCCCCTTCAATTCTCCCCACAAACTAACAGCCCCCAGGAAATCAGCATCCTCGTCCAACCTTCTTCCGCCAGCAAACCTGCCGTCAAAGCGATCTCCACCCGTGGCATCAAAGTCATAGTCGCCGACCTCTCCGGCAGCATTGAAGATCTCACCGCCGCCATCACCGGCTACTCGACCATCATTTCCGCCGTCGGCATGGGCCAGCAAGCGCTGCAACTGTCCCTCGTCGACGCCGCCGTCAAAGCAGGAACCACGCGCTTCGTGCCCTGCGCCTTCACCACGGTATGCCCGCCCTCAGGCATCATGACGATCCGCGAGGACAAGGAGCAAGTGTACCGCCACATCTGGGGCCACCACCTGCCCTACACCATCATCGACGTCGGGTACTGGCACCAGATCAGCTGGCCGCGCCTCAGCTCCGGGAAACTCGACTACGCGTGCGTGCTGCCCAAGAACGAGGTCTACGGCGACGGCGAGGCCAAGACGTTGCTGACGGACAAGCGCGACATCGGCCGCTTCGTCGCGCGCATCGTGCGCGACGGACGCACCCTCAACAAGAAGGTCTTCACGCACTCGGACTTCCTGTCCCAAAACGAAATCATCGCCCTCCTCGAGGCCAAGAGCGGCGAGAAAATCGAGTACAGCGTAGTCTCCGAAGCCGACGTGCTCGCCAGGCGGGCCGCCGCGCGCGAGGCGGTCGAAAAGGACCCCACGGACTACATGAAGGCCGCGGGGAAGAGCCAGGCCGAGTACATCGTCTCCAAGTATCTGCGGAGGGATAATACGCCCGAGGTCGCTCGGTACCTAGGGTATTTGGATGCCAGGGAGTTGTATCCCGATTTCGAGCCCGTGCGTTTTGAAGCGTTTGTTGGGGAGCTGCTGGAGGGGAAGGGGACGAGGCCTTATGCGTCGAGGTTTTAGCGGCTGGGAGAGTGGTTTGGCTGTGGTGAGGGGAGGGGGACGGGGGGACGCCGGCGGGGAGGGGAGGGGAGGAAAATAGTTTGGATGGATGGATGAAGAACAAAACGCGAATCACGAGGGGTAGAATAGTTGAAGCGTAGTTTTAACCCCCCTCGACCCATCTCACATATCCTTCTCGTCTCTCGTGTAGCTTCCGGACAGTCTACTTCCCTGCCCCTATCCTCCAGCCCCATTACTCTTTCTGGATCTCATTCGTCGCAGTCGTGGCATCAAAGCCGAGACGGACGCGGAATTTCAATCTGCTCTCATGTTTGATGGATGCGCAGTAAATACGTCGAAGTGCATTTTAGGTTTCGCTAATCTTAAACTGGACGGCAGTGTCATCATGATGGGTAGGGTGGAGTGTGGACCGAGCCGTCTTAGTCATCGGACGAAATGTCCGGGCACCAAGGGGGTTTCAAACGTGTGCTTCCTGGTTGGGGCGTAGTGAAGTGTAGAGGGGGTAGGTGATTATACGTGTTAGAGATCGCCACTGTGGATTTGTGGTTCCAACATTTTTGATGCTGTTTTGCATTCGCGTCTTGAGTTCCGCGTGGTTCGTATTTTCGAATGCGGATAGAGTCTGGGATGGCTTTGTGAAATGAGATGGCACTGTGGAAATATGGGGTTCCCGGGACACTTACTGTGCGTATTGCACTGAGATGTATCGTCGATGGCATCGGTGGTTATGCTGTCAAAGACTTCTTTTGATATTGACTTTTGCAAGCCCAAGGTTTTTTCCCTTGCACGGATTAAGTTCTTGGTTGCAGAGGGCGATATCCTAGCCATTGGCCTTTGACCCTAGAGTCTAGGGTGTTCAGTGTAAAACGATTATCCTCCGAGCCGTGTATCTTGTTCGGGCGAGTTATGATCTTTTGCTTGTCGAACGGTTTGTTCCACTGGGTTACGAAGAAAGATATGTCCACCTTCTGGGATAGTGGTTTAGCTTTTGGTGTTTGCACCACAGTCTCCATGATAATTTTCCGATAGGTTGAATCTATTTGACTTAATTAGATTCCTTCAATGAATGTTAATACTTGTTTTACTTATTTCTACCTAGTTCGCTAAGGCCTCAAGAGCTATCTATAGTGTAATTGTATCGGTCATTCTCACAGAGAACCTTTCGATATTAGGGAAGTGAAGCCGATTATGGCTTTCGGTCCGGCCAGAAGCTTTCGACATTTTTTGGTTCGGGCCAATATACAGAGTGCTGGCACGTGGATACGCCAGAGCTTTCGTTTTGAAGATGTCTGTTCCGACTGTAACCTCGCCACCCCGGTGCTTATGCAGTTGAGAAACTCTTTTCCTGAAGTTTCGCCTTCGAAATAGCCGTAGTCACTGAGGCACTGAACTTTGGGTAGGCTGCAGGCAGTGGTTGGGCGGGGAACTTTACAAATTCTTGATTCAGTGGTACCAGTATTTTTCTAACTGTTGTGGCTGGCTTTACTAAAGCTTTAGTTGTCTTTGGTCTGGGTTTCCTTGGGGTTGGGGTGGTTGTACACTGTGCGTAATATGAGATGGGCTTGCGGATTGGGGGTTATTTATTTTGGTTGGCTCTCGATGTGATTTCATGTGGCCCGAACCCCAATGCCTACACTTCCCGTCTCAAATACCTCAACCAACCCGGCCCCCACGCACTCCTCTAGTATCCACTCAAACCTCAGCCCCCAAAATCCCCTCCACTTCTTCGTGCGGCCCGGAAGTAGCCCCGCGAACTCGCCTCTCGCCTTCTTCCTCTCCGTCTGCTCGCTTTCGGTCGTGACTCCTCCGTCCCACCGCTCTCGCAGGACGTCCATAGGCGCTTCTCTGTACTTTGACTTCTTGAGTAGGTTAATGAGGTGCGCACGTGCTTCGACGAGAAGCTTGATGTGGGAGCCGGTGTTTGGGAGGGAGAAGTTGTAAGTTGCAGAAGGGTTGTGATGGCGGCCTGTTCCTCCTCCGGCAATGTGCTGCGATGCGGAGGCGCCACCGACAGCCGCGAGGGAGCCTGCCGCATGGCGGGAGCCAGACGAGGAGAGAGAAGACAGACTGCCAGCGCCGGGGGAGGCGAAAAATGAGGAGCGGGTGTCCGGGGCGTGAGAGGTGGTCAGGAAGCCAGCGGTGGTGAGGGCGGATATCTCAGCGGATGTGAAGAGAGCACCAGCAATAGTTGCAGAGGTAGGATTCTCGTTCATGATGGCAATGTATTTGGCTATGACTGTGTTAGAAAGATATCTTAGATCTGGCGTGTGAACTCACCTTTCAGGCTGTCTCCCAGGCTGACATCGGTGCGGACCATTCGTTGCCATTCTGTAACCGAAGCTATCCCATCCCCAACCGCAGCCGCTCCGACTCCACGATGTGGAATGGTTACTCGACGAAGGACACCCGCTTGCGTCAACTCGACAATCTCCCGCTCGATCCTGGTAGACGACGAACTGAGCGCGTCAATGTGGGCTATGGTTACTATGGGTGGAAGAGCCTTCCGATAGTTTAAGACTTCAGCAATGCGAGTCGAGTTCATGCCAGCTCCCCGTTCTGGGATGTCGCTGAACGTTCTAGTGCGAATATGTTCCATATACTGGGGCACATCCCGGAAATTGAGGTTCACACCCAGAGACGCGATGACGCCCGTATCATCGAGTTGTTCGTCGTCTGGATACGAGGTGGTTCTGGACAGCTGGGATGACTTCCGTCTTGGGCTCGCTGACGACGGGGACGACGTTGAGCGACGTAGTGAAGAGGCCGCAGATGGTCTCCTTGATTTCGTCACGCGCGACGAGCGTGCCGCGGTGATCTGGAACGACATCCTATCAAAGCACGGCTTTCTATTCCTCTTCCTTCACTTTCAATAATTGGAGTGCCGATGTGGAATATTAGAGACGATGAAGTTGAGCTCACAAGGCAGCAGTCGAGGCTCAGCCGGGGGGAAGGAACGTCGCAACCTGTGATTGAACAGGGAAGAAAAGAGTCATCGCAGGCGATGTTAAGTCATGCTCTGGTACTGGCGAATCAGAAGAGAGGTACGACCAGGAGGTGTAGACGAGGCGTGGTGTTGAGGTCTGAGGTGCTGCAGACACTCGCCACAGCGCCACAGACGCTAGACCCTATTCGGCACCACCTTTTTCGAAAGCTCACGATACGGAGCGGAACAAGGTTGAAGTGAAGAGAGATTCGAATTGACATTCAGCTCCGCATGCTCCCTGCCTATTGTCCCTTTGCGAATGGGGGCACACGCTGCGCAATGGGATGTGATGATGTCTGGTGGGTCAATGGCAGCTTCCGGCACGACGTCATCCGCTTGCCAGGTGCGAAGCTCGACCAGGGCTCAACAAACAATCTCACCATGCGCCCTCGAACGTAGCTTCATCCTCGCAGACGGCCCCCCGCGCACCCTCAGTCCCATCGCTAGTCATGTCGCATACTGCCGACGACGCCGCCGAGCCCTCGCAGCCGGAAGAGCGCGAAGCCCTTGCGCTCCCGCCCAAGTCGTACGCTGAAGCCGCCGAAGAGGCGCTCAACGGTGAGTCGCACCACGAAGCCACCGACGGGACGAAAGAGAAAAAGGCGAAGAACATCGGGAATCTGCAGACCAATGGGAAAATCAGGATCCCGTCGGGCCGCCAGGACAAGGAGCAGACGGAGCTCGAGGGCGCCGGCCAGGACAACAGCCCGAAGAGCCCCACGAGAGGCCATCGCCGCAAGGTGTCGCTCAAGTTGAACGGATCCGCTGGCCGGAAGCAGGGCGAGCACCTCAGCAACGGCACCAAAGAGCCCCTGACCAGCGTCAAGCTGGACAAGGACGACGACGACGACGACGACGACGACCAAACTGTCGCGCGCCGTAAGGAAGGCACACCCAAGAAGCGACGAGGCTCGTCGCTCAAGTCGGGACGCCAGGCAGGTGCGAGCTGGCAGAAGAGCAAGTAGGTTCCTCTTCACCACTTCGCGCGTATATACGTAGTCGTAGATGGAGCTGACCCCCACAGAATCCGATGGGCGCCGCTCAATGTGCCGCTCCAGCGTCGTCTGCAGACGCTGGCCGTGCTCATGCACACGCTCAGCATCGCCGGCACCGTCGCCATCTTCTTCTTCCTCTGCACCGTCCCTCTTCTATGGCCCATCCTCTTCCCTTACGTCATCTACGTGCTCTTTTCGAATGCCGGTACCTCCGGTGAGCTGTCGTTCCGGAGCGACCGCATCAGGCGACTGCCCGTCTGGTCTCTCTTTGCATCGTACTTTCCTGCTCGTCTCCACCGCTCACAGGAGCTCGAGCCAACTCGCAAGTACATCTTCGGCTATCACCCTCATGGCATCATCTCCCACGGTGCCTTTGCTGCCTTTGCTACCGAGGCCCTGGGCTTTTCTCAGTTGTTCCCGGGCATCACCAACACGTTACTGACGCTGGACGCCAACTTTCG
This sequence comes from Melanomma pulvis-pyrius CBS 109.77, assembly GCA_010093585.1. Lineage (NCBI taxonomy): Eukaryota > Fungi > Ascomycota > Dothideomycetes > Pleosporales > Melanommataceae > Melanomma > Melanomma pulvis-pyrius. The sequence continues at coordinate 64,082 of MU001912.1, forward strand.
TCTTCCACTTTACCGCGAGTACGCTCTCCGCATGGGCCTAGCCTCCGTGTCCCGCGAATCCTGCGTAAACATTCTATCCAAGGGCGGCCGTAACGGCGAAGGCATGGGGCGTGCAATCACCATAGTGGTTGGGGGCGCCCGTGAATCTCTTGACGCTCAGCCAGGCACTCTGCGCCTCGTCCTTCGCCGCCGCAAAGGCTTCGTCAAGATGGCTATACGCACCGGCGCCGATCTCGTTCCCGTCTTGGCATTTGGCGAAAATGAAATCTACGAGCAAGTCGACGCCCACTCGCACCCCTACGTCCACAAGCTCCAAATGCTCGTCAAGAAGCTCATGGGTTTCACGGTGCCGCTGTTCCACGCACGGGGTATATTTAATTACGACGTTGGAATGATGCCGTATCGGAGACCATTGAACATTGTGGTCGGGCGCCCTATCCAGATCCTACAGAACCAAGATCCCTCTAAAGACTATGTGGATGAAGTTCATGATCAGTACGTCACAGAGCTTGTGCGACTGTGGGATGATCACAAGGACACCTTTGCCCCGGAGAGAACGGGCGAGTTGGAAATCGTGGAGTGATTCAGGCACTTGCATGTGCCTGGACCGATAGACTGTAAGACTTTGGTGTACGCTGGTATGTTGTACTTGGAATTCTCATTTGTTAGATCGTTCAGTAATGGGCTCGGGACGATTTCCGAAGGCCAGGATTTGGCGTTTGCTACCGCTGTGCGGACGGGAGGAAAATTGCAGTATTCTAGGAAATGCTTACTGGATATCAGGACGTTGTCCTTCATCGTATTCATTTTCATCGTGACCACAACCACTTCATCATACCCCATCCCTCCCCATATCGATCGCGACACACACACACACACACTGCCGCCCTGTCTGCCATTCTAGAAACGCTTACCCGGAGGTTGGCTTGATGGGACTGCCGCTTCGAGACGTGAGATGACGTTGTGTATGATGATAGTGGATAGATCGCCACGGGATGGTAATTTTGTTTCCTGTCCGGAATCTCGACAAGTCCCAATCATCAAGTCCACGTGATCTCGCGCCGCCTTTGCTCAGGCTGGCTCAGGCCCGGCTCAGCTTCGGCTCATTTTTATCCTCTTTTCACCTCTTCTCTCCAACACCTCCCATTCCTCAAGCAGGACCTTCTTTTTTTGGTGTTTCCACTCCACGAGCACCGTGCGGGCAAAAGGATATTGGAGGGGACTGAATCCAGATGAGCAGATAGAGGCAGCCCTGAGGAATGGGCACGGAACAAGATGCGAAAACTCATGTCGATATGGCAGCGCAAGACAAACCTCACCATTCCTCCAGAAGTCCATGACTCAGTGGCTCCTGTAAGTGCGCCTGCGGGCCAGCCCACACTGAAGTATCAGACTTGATGTGTTTACTAACGAGGAGAAAGTAAATCAAAGACGTGCTCAGATACATGATTGCCTTGTCGATGGAAGAAAAGGCACCCATGTTCTTAACCATCGAGAATTACATCGATATGGAGGAGGTATTTTGCCAGCAAGACTACCATGACTTCGTCCACGAATGGTGCCGTGTATAATTGGGTGCCATGTTGGAGATGCATTGTTGTACTTCTGCAAGGTTACAGGAAATATCCAAGGCGAAGTAAAAGGTAAATATCAAGTCTAGGGAATGTAACGACGTTTTCGGTGCTGACAATCTCTAATAGTATCTTGTCTGTATGATTTCACGGAAAGAAGGAGAGCCAGAGATCAAGACAAGTTTCAAAAGAAATTTACCAAAATAATACAAGACACCCCGAAAAAGTTGGTCAAGCGTGTTCATTGCGAAGTCCAGGCGGATTGCTAACACGGCTCACATACAGATTAAAACATCCCCTCTATGAGAGGTCAAAGCCCGCGCCTCCTCTTTCTGCGAATGACCTCATGATTCTACTCACTATTATTATTTCAGCGGGCGCGTTTAGGGACTACAGCACTATCGAGGACGTCCTCGCTGCCAGACCGCCGCCGAGCAGAAAGTACGTGGATTGGGAAGCCCAATGCCAAAACCACATCGATAATGTCGACGTGCCTTTCCGGTGCGACCTAGTCATTTCCCGCCGTGCTGTTGCTTGCGCCAGATATTGTAGCGTATGTCTTGGGAAAAATTAGGTGCCAGCAGCCCTGCGGATGAAACAGTTCCCGGATCGAACCAGCTGGCAAAGACACTTCTTTGTGTGCATCCCAAAGTATATCAAGAGCATAGATAGTAAGGACTCTATTCCATGCCCGCATTTGTTATGCCCTGCGGTGCTTCATTCGGAATCAGACTTATGGCACCACCTCGGAGATATTCACAGCACTGACAAGCCTGATGCAGGGAAGAAACGGCAACGTCAGCGGGAAGAGGGCGATAATCAAGAAGCCGAAACGTCGGGTGCCGTCATAACTAAACGGCGTCGACTCCCAGGAAAGCTCGAAGATTGCGAATCCAAAGTGCCGGGTGGTCGGAAATCAGCCCCCAAAGATTGCTCCAAAGATCCTCTCGGCCACACGTTTGTGAAGATCTCAGCAATGGATTTTGATCCATGCCCAGCAGATGGTGTTGAGATAGTTGCAATGTCTAGCGGTTCCTCATCACGTCGCAGCACCCCAGTTGGCAATGTCCAGTACAATTACGATGACTGTTACAGTACGGATACTTCGCTCTCGTCTCTGTCAGACAACATTCTCGAAGCAGTTCCTCAGACTGGAGAGGAGTGCCGTTCTCCCTGGACAACTCCATTGGAAGCTGCCACCATCGACCTCCTTGGTGATTCTGAACCTTGGAACTTTGACGCGATCGCAGACGCTATCTCTTCCTCTATTGAGTCTCAAGAGGACTGGAATCTGTTCGGCCCCGAGACTCCTCCATCATATCTGACCAGTATTCTGATGGAGTTGGTTGATCCAGAGCTTCGAGATGCTCTTCCTTCTTCCACATCAAGTCTACTAGCCATCGCCGACTCGGTCGAGGATGCTCACGGAAGCATACCAGCAACTACTCTAGGGTGCATAGAAAGCTCGGTGATATAGCCGCTTTGTTACAGCCAGCCAGTTGCATCTCATGCTAAGAGAAGTATATGGGAGGCTGAAGCGCTAAGGTAAAACGACTTGGTACCTTGTGAATTGGAAAGGACTTCTGCACAAGGGCAATACGTGGGAGAAGCGGAAGGACATAAGCCCAGAGCTTGTCGAAGGGTGTGAGGCGACCTATCAGGGGAACCATTTGGGCGTGCGGTTACTTGAGAAGCGAGCACGGAAAGGAAAAGTTGAATACCTTGTTGGGTGGAGGGGTCGTCCGGGGAGCGAGAATTTATGGGAGAAAGAAGCTACCATCAGCTGAGAACGAATTATGGCAAAGTAACCTAAGATAGGAACTCCGACAGTGACACAAACGCCGCTTACCCCGCACTGCCATGTTTGTCCTATATATTAATCTCGTTCCCTCTTCTCCTCTTTCATCCACTCCCTCCCATATTAAATGTGGCATCTTTTCTTTACCTTATTGTGACTACTACTTTAATATCGCATCCTACTGCTACCATGCCCTCTCTGATCCAACACCAAAAATCCACCAAGCACTGCCCCTGCCCCAGCTGCGATCCCTTTGACAGCCACGAAGAGCTGCTCGAAGCCCGCCTATCGCCTATCGACAAATACTCCTGCCCTGAATGCAAGCGGCGCTTTGCACAGAAACCATCCCTCGAAGCCCACCAGCGCGAGAGCCTACATACCTACTGCTACAACTGCGACATCCTTTCTCCTACGAGACAGGCACATGCACTACACATGCAATCGCACGCCCCCGTCCCAGCGATGACGCCATCTTCCGCGCCACAATTCTGGTGCTGCAACTGCGAGCGCGAATTCAAAAATGAAGGGACACTCGAAGATCATATTTGTTGTAGCGGAGTGGGGAAGGGGGGCAACAAGAAGAGGAAGAAAAAACAAATGAAGTGCAAGAAGTGCGAAAGGACTTTCAAGAGCCGGGGTGCGCTACAGCAGCATCTGGCATCGGTGCGACATAATCCGCTGAGCGACATCAAGTGTGTAGCCGACGCGGAGTGCAAAAAGCAGTTCAATTGCCCGTCGGCGCAGTTGCAGCATTTGGAGGCTGGGAGATGTATGTCAGGGATGACGAAGGCGAAATTAAATGCAGCTATTGCAGCGAATGATACAGAACGGATCATAACATCGGGAGGAGTCACGGCGCCGTGGCTGCTAGAGGACAATACGTCTGCGACTTCGACATCGCAGATTCGGAGTCCGATACTCACCCCAACCTCGACCGAATTCTTCGACTCCTATCCACCCTCCGCGATCCTCACACCCACATCCACTCTCTCAACTAGCACGGACTTTCACTCCATGCTTACCCTCCAGCCTCGCACTCGGAGTGGCTATCAAACATGCCCCCTCTGCCCGCCGTCGTGTACTCGCACATTCAAGCCCAGCGCACTTCAGCAACATCTGTCGTCAAGCGTCCACGCTCAGGTATCAATGCCCTTGCCCTTATCAGTACCCGATGAGATATCATTCCATTGCCCCCGTGCCTTGATAGGCGAAGGGAGTGAGATGAGGGATGATAGGCAATTCTCCACTGTGAGTGGGCTGGCACAGCATCTTGAGAGTGGTGCTTGTAACGGAGGGAAGGTAACTTTTAGGCGCATGGTAGAGTATGTGCAGGAGGAGATGAAGGGTATGGGATTTGGCGGGCTGAAATTGTTGAAATAGAGAATCGGTATTTCTATGTGTCCACCGTATTCGTTGGGAGGTGATGAGGTATTTAGGTATTTATTTTTGCTTACGTACCGTTGTTTCTACACATTTTCCGGCTTAGGAATCTTTCATGTTTGTGAATTGACGGCATAGATTTCCTAGTCTTCTATAACGTTCGAGGCTAGGAGGCCCTAATAGTACTTTATGATGTTAATGAAACTTCTGGTCCCGCCTATGGAAACCCGATTACTTTCCGTACCATTTGAATTCTTTTGTAGTGAGCTAATACCATACAATTTCTTGATTCTCGCTGCTACTTCTCCTCTGTCACCTCAGACATTGCGCTTTTGCTCTTCATAATATGTGCAGAGATTCGCTATACAGAGGGAGTCAGAAAGGGATCCCCATAAAATAGATATCCTTGAACAGTTCCAGGGTCTATAAGTGGCCCCGTAGAGCGATGCTTCATCAATCTAAGCTATATAGTCAGCTCAATTATGAGCATACCCAAATCTATCATAAAATAAATGGCTTTGCCTCGACCAAGTAACCTAGATCGTGCCAGATGGAGAACTGAATGCCGTTAAAGCTTTCGGAGCATATTAGTAAAACCTACACCCTTACACGGCAAGTGCGGCAAGGACCACAAGCACTCGTCGACGCCTGTAAAGTAAAGTACGTTGAGCCCGCCGACTCTTGAAGCGCCCGATGGTATTGCTAATGTTCACTGCAGCGTCCCATTGCATCTATTGACGCAATCATCACCTACTTATTTACGCTCAATCGCAGAAACGTTGGAAATTTTGAACCCCCTTAGTTCCTTTTTTCCTTTTCCGCCTTCGATACCGCATTCTGAGGTTCTGCTAGGCGTTAGCCTGGTTACGTGAAGCGAAGATGTTCATAGATAATTGAACCTCACAGACTCTATGATCTCAAAAACTGGCACACGAGCCGGCTGTAACAATTGGTCGTAGAAGTGAAACCCTTTACCTGACCATGTGACCTAATCGGCCAGTATTGGCAGAATACTGTAGATGATTACTTGGAAGGAACGTTTCTTCTCCTTTTCCTGGCATTACCCGTGCTGAATTCCGCCCATCGTCTTGAAAGGCGTTTCCCAGCTGCGCCGCTCAGTACGATTCGTTTGTACCACCAAGGGTTCGTGTTATTGGTCAAGTCATGTGACCTCCTTCGCTTATGTAAGTCAGCCTTGCAAAGGCTTCCACATTTCCTAATGCACAACACTTCGCAACCATTATTAAACCACTCACCTTACCCTTGATCTTATGATCGCATCTTCTCTCCGAGATCAATATTGTATTTCTTAGAATTCAATCATGAGCTTTCGTGACGATTGGCCCAAGATGCCGGATGATAGCGACTTCGATGGCAAGCAGCTGTTCGCCCTGGTCCGCAGCGGAAACAGCCCCTTCCACGGAGTTTGGGATGTAAACCTACTCATTCAAGAGATTGAGGAGAATCTCGGCGCCGAAGTGATTGACATCCCGGCCATATTCAAGGGCTCCAATAACTACGTAAGTTTTTGCAATATTTATAACCCAATTCTATGCTAAGACCGAGGTTCGGTTGCACACAGGGTTTCCACCTCAAGCTATCGAGTCGACCGGACATCGTGGCGCGTTTAGCTCGTGGCGATATCAATATGCCCAACTATGATGGCTTCCCAATTCAAGTGCAAGTTCCCGAGGTCAAGTTCGAGATAGCAGTGTACGAGCTCCTGCGCTCAGAGCCTAATATCTTGGCCTCTCGCCTGCTTTACCACCGTATCCCAGTGCAGCACGTTGGTCCCAGACTTGGATACAGAAAATTGGTT
>MU001913.1:0-70594 GCA_010093585.1 Melanomma pulvis-pyrius CBS 109.77
CACAATTACCTTTATCAGCCTGTTACTAGGGATTGATCTGGGTGAGACCTTGCTGCTGGCCGTTGAGTACATACTGGAAGAGGGATGATGTAGATGATGTGGATGAGCATGTAGCACATGGGTAATAGCCCTTGAAGTATCTATACACGGGAATATACGTCTGTAGTGCAGAAGTCTCGTCTGTAGTGCAGAAGTCTCGTCTGCAGTGTAGAAGTCTCGTCTGCAGTGTAGAAGTCTCGTCTGCAGTGTAGAAGTCTCGTCTGCAGTGTAGAAGTTTCGTCGTCTCATATTGACGGCGAAGAGATTAATTGAAAGACACCGTGGACAATTAGGTCGGCGAACTCGTTTTCTCGGTCGCGAAGACTAGGGTACGCGCTGAATGTAGCTCGAAGTATGGAGAGAGACTAGCCGTAGATGCAATAGGCCTGGTGAGAATACCTACTTGGTCGACGAGGAAGTTGATTCAAACCGACAAAGAGCAAGACAGAACAGGCTTAATGGCCCAAGGTGAGGCTCCATCATGTTTCAATAGGCTCGAAAAGGAGCCCTCCGAGATCATGTCATGTGGTGAAGGTCGAGAACCGGGCGGGGTACCGGTATATCAGCTACGAGTCACAAATTCGGGCATATGGCATGTGAACAACTTCCAGATATACTCGGCAGTTGACTGCAGAGTATTTCGTCTTTGGATATTGTGAAGTTCTGCGATGTGGTCGCGTGAAGTCAAACGCGCAGTGTGACGAATCGGGCGGAAACAAAGTCGGTCCGGAGCGAACGTCGGCAAGACCTCCACTGTCAGGGCCGGCAACCTGGCACCATCCTTCGAGAACTCCCGCGCGTGAATTGTCTTCCCCTGTCCCTCCTCGCGCCGCCTTCGCCATGAGGATGCTTTATTGAGCATTCCCACTACGATGCTCGACAGACCGACCAGACGATGGATCACTGGGGCGACCCCTGGGCCGACGATGCCGATGCTGACGCTGCACCCCCAAAGCAGGAGGAGGTAGCCAACACCAAGCCGCCGCCCATTTCTGCTGCCCCAATTCTACTGAACAGCTTCCTGGACGATGCGCAGTGGGGTAGCGCTGAAGATGAGGGCTTTGGGGGGTGGGCGACTCCCGCTGGGAACACCGATCCTGTGCATCCGACAGCTCCGTTCGCGCCTGCAGCCGATCCGAGTCCCACGCTGAGCGCAACCGAGTTACCAGAAGGACCTCAATTCGATGGAGGCGAAGAGAAGCGGGCATTCGAATTACACGACGAAGGGTGGGGCAGTCTGGCGCATGGCGAGGAGATGCTCAAGGAGTTGGATAATGTAATATCGGAGACGTCGGACTCGGGGACCACAATACAACCCGACGACGACCCGGAACGCGTGTCGACCGACCTCTCAGATACCCCCCATCTCGATGATGAACTCTCGACGCGACCCTCGACGTCTCCCTCCGACATCAGCCACACCGAGGCACCCCCTACCGAGTCGCCCCGGACCTCGTTCGAGGATGAGCGTGTGGCTGGGACAGCTCCCGAAGGTAGTACACCTGTACACGAGCAAGGCGTAAAGGAAGTAGAGGAGATTGAGAGCCCTCGTTTGCAATTGGATCCCGTTGACAGTGAAGAAGCCGAAGCAGGTGATGATGATTTTGGAGACTTTGAGGAAGATACACAGGACAAGAGTGAATCTGAAATTTCTGAAGAAGGCCCCGTGCCTGAATTACCTCGGCCTTCTAAACCCGTAAAGGCGTCTGTGGCGGCAGAGCCTGATGCTGTTCATGATGCCGAACCCAGGCGTTCTTCCATCGCTGGCCCAGCTGGCATTGGTGCATTCGAGCTCGATCAGTCCTTGATCAATGAGCTTTTCCCGCCCCCCAAGGACCTGAAGGAACCATTAGCAGCTCCCGATGAGCCGATATCCACAACATCTACGCGAAAAACATGGTATCGGCTTACCAGGAAGCAGACAATAAGGAAGTACAACACTGGTATGGACGATGATAACTACGTGCGAGTGACCTGGGCAAATTCACATATACGCTCAGAAGCGAGAAAGATTGTTGCAAGGTGGACGACCGAGGACCGTAATTCAGGACGTGGGCATTCTGCAGGCGCGTCATTCTACTGGGATCAATCTCCTGCCAAAGCACCGCACACCCACCTTCGGAAGCAGTCAATTATTTCCGAGTCGTCTTCAATACAGCCTGCTAAACAGAATGTCCAGCCTCTATCTACAAACGTACCGGCCGCTTTCAACTGGAGCTCATCTCCATTGGCCGACAATGACCCCTGGCGGCAGGATAGTCCTGGTATAAGATCAATCTCCTCACCGATTGCGGCGAAGCATAGCGCTACTCCTGAGACGCAAGTTCAAGAAAGCCGTTCGGTGTCTGTAGATCTCACCCCACGAACTTCTATACAAATAGCTCCGCCGAGAACCCCCACCCTTGACATGCCAAAGCCTTCTTCGTCTATGGTATCTAGTCACAAACCACCACTGGATACGGACCCCTGGGGGACTCTCAGTAATCTAGACACAAGCTCACACACGAAGGCGATGGATGCGACCGTTGATGATGACGACGAATGGGGTGAGATGGTACAATCTCCAGTGGTGTCCATCACAACACCAACGGCGGATTTCTCCCAAAGCTCAAGCCGTAGCCAGACTCTTTCCACCCCATCTTCGACACCGAAATCAGTCAAGTCCTCGCCATTCCAGCCACATGTTTCGCCCTTCCAGACGCAGGCTCCACGCCACGCTTCCCCAATCGTCCGTCTTAAAGGCACCGTATCTCCTACTTCCTCTTCCTTCCGATTCAATAGCTTTGTACCCGTTGGTGCAGACGTGGAGCCGATTGGTCCGAGTATACTCAAACGTGCAAATAAGGCTGCCGAGATGACGCCGGTGAAGGCTATAGCCGAACCTGCGGCAACGCCTCAGAGGGGAGAGATACCTGATGTAGAAACTCCAAAAGTAGCTAAAATAGATGATGCCGACGGTCTCATCGCGACTGAGTCATCCGCAGAACGACTAGAGCCCAGCATGTCTGACGACTTTTCAGCCTTCGAATCACCCACCCTTGCAGCTGTCTCTGTAATCGCGCCGGCACCTGTTCAATCCGCAACTCCACCATTCTCCCCCACAACGGACTCTACAAAAATCACCATCTCAGCACCATCTGTCGTAACCCCAACAGACCCCTGGCTCTCCGCTGATTCCACAAGACCCGCATTCCCTCTACCCGCAACGGCACCTGCACCGGTCCCATCGGAAGACCCCTGGTCCAACGCCGACTTCTCCTTCTTCGAGTCGGCAGCTCCTGCTCCCCCTGCTCCTCACACCAACCCACTCTCCCCCTCCGACCCCTGGTCCGTCTTCGAGACGCCCGTACCAGCAGCGCCGTTCACGCGTCCCGACCCGCCCGCCGCAACCCCGTCTCCAAAACCGTCGATTTCAGGCATCACAAACACGAATTCTGTGCAGAAACGGAAAGTGGAAGAAGATGAGATCGTGGCTGAGATCGTGAGGGGTCTGCCGGATCTGCGGTACATGCTCCAATGATGTTGATGGAAGAGAGCGGGTGTGAGGTGGGAATTTTGTACATTGTTTATTTGTTTGTCTGCTTGTTCGTTCGTTTCTTGTCTGTCATTTTGCTGATTGCTTGCTTTGCGGAGTTATCTGGACTTGTATTGTATTGGATTGGGAAAAGGATCTGCATTCGTTTGTATTAAGCATAGTACAGCACAGCACAGCACGGCGTTTTAGCACATGTACATGCACTAGGTTTGCATATAGGGTTGGATGGTTTGTTATTGTGTGAATATTCAGAAAGACAAGACGAGGTGAAGAGGTAGACCAAGTATACAAGTTTGTACTGTATGTACTTTTTTGCGTTCACAGACTCTGGTGGTGTTGGCCAAAGTGTGACATGGCACTCGCCTATATTATTCTGTTTCAAAGACTGATCGGTCGTTGAGTGATGTTGACTCTGAGAGGGTAGGATGGATGGTTCGCCAATTTCTCTCCATTCCGTGTCTTGCTTGCTGTTCCCGCCTTTCATCAACTGGGTGCTCGAGGATTAGCTCGGGCTAGAATAAGACATCAAGGCATGCGAAGAAAGGCAGAAGATGAAGAAATTACTTTATATACGATAGAAAAGATTATTGTTTATAAGAAAAGCATTTGCAACAGGTTGTCTTACGTCGCTCCGCTGAAATCATAGTCTTTTCGAATCCTATGGCACACACACACCCACTCTACCACACCACTCTACACGTCCTCCTCCCCCCTCTCGCTCTCATTTCTCTGCCCCCTCCCATGTGCCAAATCCTCTCTAACCTCCTCGATGTCCTCTTCATCCTGTGCATCGTCCGAGCTAGTATCTGGGCGATCCCTCTCACTCTCATCGTTACTATCATCCGAATCATCACCGTATTCATTCTTCGCGTCGGACGTTCCTCTCCCCAGTTCTGGCTTCCTCTTCCGCTCAAAATCCTGCGCGTGTGCGCTCCGAAGATACGTACCTACGCGTGTTAGTCCACGCGTAAGGGGCGACGAACCGTCCGCGTCGCCGCTTATGGACGCTCTGCGACGCCTCGTTGATGATTGCGTCCGCGCAAGATCGAGATCCGCACCAGTGGACGATGTCTGGCCGTGTAGGGAATTCGTATCTAGAACCGGGGCCGTGGGGGCGTGCTTCAATCTCGGGAGCGGCGCTTCTTCGTCGCCAGGTCTTGGATGTTTTCCATTTTTTCCATTCGCGGTTGCAACATCTTCGGCCGAGGTCTCGGGACTAGATGGCATATCATAGGGTAACGGGACGTCGCGTGAAGCGCGGAAGCGTTGAACATTTGTGCAGTGTTCGTTTTCGACGCGAAAAACTGACCACATTCCGCGGCGACACACTTCGGATAAGGCGACGACAAATGACGCAACGGCTGAGTGCTGAATCTGGAGAGGCTCGATAGCGTATATGACCCAGTTAAAGCGTAAAATCGGGTCGATGCCGATGGCCGCGTAGTATATCCAGATTTTCTTGTAACCAAGCATTGTGCGTAGGAAGGGGTGCTTGGCGCCGGAATCCCCGAGACTCCAGTCCATGACAATATCCCAAAAGCCTGGAAAAAGTGAGCCAAGAGGACCTGTTAGAGTGGCAGATACTTACTGCAGTAGAGTGAATTTGTAATGGCAAACATTATGAAGACGACGCGGTTTGTTGGGGTCTTGTCAATGCGATAAATGCTTAGAGTGACATAGAATATGATTGTAGCCATATATTTTCCGAAATTGAGAAGATGTGGGAAGACGCTCTTGGTATCGGTGTAGCGGCGGAGACACTGCAGTGCACGCCATACTGCTGGTAGAGCGGCGAAGAACCCCAAGAGGCGAGAGTGGTTTGAGTTGCATTGCACTGGGTTTGACCATCCATGGGCGTAGAGACAGAAAAACAGTTCAATGTTCTGGTGAACAGGTCAGCTAAAATAAAGAAACCAATTTTGATTACCTACACCCATCGCGTATGTTAGGGAGCAGAACATGTCGCCCAAGTAGAAATCTCGAAATTCGACAGGATATAGACCAGCTAGTACCAAGCGCCACTAGGTAAGGTTAGTAATAAGAAAATGTAAGACGGATATGGTACATACAACAGAGTATATGAGCCACATGCGACTTCGATAATAGAGCACCTTGGCTGGGAAGAACAAGATCAAAGCGGACAATCCGAGAAGTATGACTGGGTAGTAAATGTATAGAGCATCGCTGCCAAATTGGTTGAAATTGAACCACATGAAAAATCCGAGAAGGAGTATAAAGAAACAAGGAAGCTGTTCATGATTAGTCTCAAATCAATACCTATAGGTGCCACACTACTCACTTCTGCAAGTTGCCTCCAGTCTAGATGGTGGCGGGTATCATACTCAAAGACAAAGACGTAGTTTATTTTAGACTCATGCCAGACACGACAGGCTAAGCAAAATAGAAGAAATAAGAAGTTCATGAGGAAGTACCCGGCGTAAATCTAAACCTAAAGTTAATGTGCGTTTGAAAGTAGGAAAGGCAAACATACCTGTAGGAGATAACTCGTATCCACTGTGAGCTTGGGGTCACCTGAGTTGAGTAGCTCAGCTCCGAGAACAAGTCCCTGTATCCCAAAAATAAGACCGGCAGCCAAGGTCACGCCGTTTCGGAAGGAGTTCTCGGTGTAGTCGCCTGCTCGAGCAGTCTTGATTCGCAGTTTTCCAACAGCCACCTTGTGATTTCCCTTCTCGAAGTATCTGGCGTACAGGTCTTCGACCTGTCTGATATGCCCTTCGATAATGTCGCTTTCAACGAACCATGCCTTATTCACTTTTTCTGACATGTACCGCATTGAAGGGCGTGCGTTGACGGTTTTATCGTATTTCTTGTTGATCTTCCGGAAAGCCGTCCGATTTAGCAAAGAGTACGACTTCAGCAGCTCAAGGCCACGATAGAACTCTTGCAAGGCAACCTTCAGCTTTCTCTTTGCCGAATGGTATGGCACATCTGGAAGATCTGGACGACGGGAGTAGTCACGACGATCGTCAGTAACCTTTTGGGGTTTGAGCGCGGACGGCGTCGCAAGGTCTGTCATTGCATTTGTGCTCCTTCCATACTTCCCAGCTTTTACAGCCTCCAGAGCGGAGTCAATGGGGTTCAGCCAGGATTTGTTCAATGAATGCCCTTTTGGATCTGCTTTGTGTCCATCTTCCTCGGAACTATAACTGTGTCCATGCAACAGCCCTCCATTAGTTCCATGTTTCTTGGCTTCCTTCGCCTTTATTTTTGATGTCTGGAGAGAGATGACTTCGTAGAGACGGCGGTCTCTCATGATGTGCAGCTGCTCTCTCAATACATGCAGCCTTTCTGTAGCTTCATTCTCTTTGATTTTGTAGAAGGACTCAATCTTTTCAAGTTGCATATCCAAAAAAGAAAAGAATTCAGATTGCCGGATGTCGAGGTCGCGATAAGCCTCGAGGGGAACGTCGGCTGGGCTTGCAGGTGGAGTTTTGTGGCTTAGAGAAAATACCCTTTTCAACAACGGTCGAGGGCGGTCGGTTACTGGTGACCCTGGCGAGGAGTTTACACGCTTGGGACTGAACACACTTCTATACCTAGATGGTAGTGATGCGGACTGACCATGTGGTGATCTGGTCTTCCCAACCTCAAACGCGTTATCATCGCCTGAGGGTAGTTGGACAGATTTGCTTTTCTTGTGTCCAGATGTAGACGGACCCGCAGTTGAGGAAACGTTCTCAGGGTCTAGAGCAGCACTTGGGAGTTTTAGAGACGGCGGTGCTCGTGCTCTATCCATACTGCTCCTTCCAGGGTTCGGAGGACTCCCAATTATGCTACCATATCTTGTCAAACCCGGAAAGGGGTCTTTGTGACCCCCATTCAATGGTTGTTCTTCTGGGGAACGACCAACCTCTCGGGCAAGAGATGTGCGACTTCCATTAGGCTTCGAATTAACACTGGCTTGGCTGTTGCTTATAGCCACAGCTCTCAGGTCGCTTGTGTCCCGTCCGCCCTGGCTTCGATTGAGAAAGGAGTACTTTGGCGCGGTATCGAGAGGTGAGGGAGTGTAGGTGTTGCCACGGCGGCGGAGACGTGGAGTCTGATTATTGACATTTCGGAGGGCTCGATTGATGGCCTTGAGCTTCTTCTTGCCGACCTAGAGGCTGTGAGCTATGATAGAGAAAGGGGCGATTGTTCTTTCTTCGCACCTTGTAGTCCAGATACTTGAGTCGCCATTCAGGAACGAGATCGCGTTCCAATTCCCTACTCTGGAGTTAGCCCTAGAGTGAGATACAGTCAATTGGACAGCGTCGTACTTTGCGAACTTCATGTTTGTATGAACGTATTGTGGTAATTGCGACACCAGCGAGAGGATAAGAGTACTCTAGGACAGCGACGTATGGCCAGCGACGACATTAGGATTGGAGATGGGCGGATTTGGAGTAGTGCGAGGCCATTGAGGGGTGCGGGAACAGGCGCGTGTCCGCTGTGAGGCGTGTGTAACCAGACGTCAGTCAGAGTCTTGGGTTTTGCGATGCTGAGCGCGTTCCGACGATTCGAATGGCACGGGCCACGTGGCGACACAAGCGCGCCCGACGTCATTTCGTTGCGGCGTTACTGCATTAGCAAATCATTGGTGGCTTGGAAGGGTCCATCACGAACGTTGAAATAATAATGGATCAATCGAGTCTACGACATCTCTCATTGAATATGTGTCTACTTGTGAGGCTTTAGGGCGCCGAACTCGGGAAATAAGCCCAAATCAGAACCTCGCAATTTCTATCAACGCAACGCTATAACCATTACAAACTCAATTTTTTATTGCCATTGACACAAAAAGTGTAGAATAAGAATTCGTGCATAATCTACTATAGACAATGTTTTTTGTAAACGAAACTGTAATGTGTTGAGATTTTGAGTGGTGGGGCTTATTTCACGAGTTCGTTTGCGCCTTAGAGTGAGGCTGCCATATTCATTTCTCACCGGGTTATGTCCCATTGGAAGCCATATTAGGTAATAAGATCTCTTCATCAACTTCTACAGACACCGACATGTCTTTTCTTTCGGTATTGCTCAACTCTTTTACCGTTCTTACTTCGAGCTGACCGAATCCCCGAGCGCTCTGCATCACGAGGATTACCACAACAAGTCATCAGTGACAGTTTGCATAGGTCCGGTAGCTGCTTTCAGCCAATTCAATCGGCGGGACTTTCCAGGTTCCAGCACTGGAACAGTGCGTTTGAGTAGGTCTCTTCTTTGCTCCGCCTTATTGTTTGAGAGGTTTCATGCTTACCGGTACTCTTGCAGCAGTTCCCGATTCCAAGATTTGCGCTATACTACCTACGTCAACGCTCACCCAATACTGTCCAACATACCAGACCAGCATTTAGGGTGCTTCTAATCACCCTAACAATACAATAAGATGCCACGTTTGCCTCAAGATGCGCCACGCAACCTCGAATTAATCGGTCCCGCCACCCACACGATGCGGCCAACTGAGTACGGACGCGTAATCAATAGGAATTTCAACGACGAGAGCAACAAGAACAACATTATTTCGTACAAAAAGGGCATGCAAGGCCAATTCCTTGAGGAGCGACTCATCAACACGAATACCCAAGTCGCCAAGATCTATATCCAAGGTGTAACTGATGACAAAGGTTACGCGAATCGATGGGTGCCGCGTGCGTACATTGACGTGGGCAAGCCATGGAAGACCGACTTCACAGTAGAAATTAGATTAGGAGCCCGGCAGCAGTACTCTTGGGAAGTCTATTACTAAGCTTGTCACCGCTTTCCGTCAAACGCCACCTGTTTTCTCAGCTGTCAAGCTCCTTGACTTTACCGATCAGCATGGGGGTCCAGCGGCCGTTAGTCAGACCATTATCACCGGTATCAAGGCAGCGGGACTCTTCAAAATCTTGAACACGGACAACTTCACAGTGCAAGACCTAGTAGATCGAGAGAAATGCACCATTATTATCCCCTCGTCTTCCAAAAAGGCTGGAGTCTACGCCAGGTTCCACAGATCGGGTTCGACCATGACTCACTGGAAGCCTAACACCACGTATGGCTACATCGGCTTCTCGAAAGAGTTCGATGACTGCTTCCATAGGCACGCATATATGCAGGCCTTGTACAGCGACTTGACTAGGAACTCCACGAAGTTGGCTTCCATCGCTCTACGCATTTTGGGATCAGAGCTTGAACATGAATACTTCTACCTCACCGAGCAGGTATTCGTTTGCATGTTGCAGACATACCGAGCTTCCTTATCGTTGTCACCCTCTGGTAATTCAGATACACTCTCGTTTACCTTTGCTGCTAAATACTTTTTTGATATTTCGAACGAAGTGTTTCGTATTTCTAGCTGGGGTGGTGCTATTAGTCGACCGTCTTTCGGGATATCTGAGGGGGTGAACTACAGCTCACCCCTGCTAGAATACGCAAGTGTATCTGATAAGACACTATTCATCCGTACAGATGTTGAGATAAGGGATGGGTTATCTGGACGCTTAGTTCCTATGGCCTTTTTTCGTCGTGCAAAGCAAGACACTGTCCCTCTCAATGGCAACTTGCTCGCCTTCACGCATCGTGAAATCGACATAGGGAACATGAATTTCCGGCACGAACCGTGGACGGATGGAATGAAAGGACCCGTTGCAGGTACGCCATACCAGCTCATCTTCGAAGTTCGCAAGGATGGAACGCCACATCCCCAGTCATGGACACGACTTCCTGAAGTTGGTCCGTTTAAAAATTGGAATCAAGCACGATCTTGGGCCGTCCGCATCGAGTGGGAGCATCCAAAGAACTCGGGAATGTGGCGATTCACATATCTCCAGGCTGGCTACGCCTCGGGAGGAGGCCTTTTCGACCTTGCGGATAAGAATGTCCCTGGATCGCTGAAGGTTTATGCAAAATCTATCCAATTCGTCCAGTGGCTTTGCAACTCGCAACCAGCCCATACTTACGACTAGATCAAGAAATACTCAGGAGCTGCCCGCGTCTTACAGGCCGACTTTGATATGATGAAGCAGAGCATCCGCTTCAAAGTACCCACGGATCAATTTCGGATGATTGATGGCGTGCGGAAACATTCTGACGATATTGAAGTTGAGTTGCGGGATCCAAAGCACGAACTTGATAACGTGGACGGCGAGTTCGGCGTTTTTACGGGCAGAGCCACTTTTGATAGCAAACGGACGAAGTGCGACTTGTGCACGACAGTATATAAGGACATTAAGGCACTCGAATTTGGAGCCTGCGTCCAAATGGGAAACTCTAGGGTCTGCACGAACTGCCATCATCTTGGCCGGCCCTGCTGTTCGTGGACAAGAGGTGCGAAACCAATGTTCCTGGACATGTCCCGCTTTAGCCCTAAGGAAACTGCAAAAGCGAATACTATTTGCTCAACTTTATTTCTACAGCTCCCTACTGAACTTCCTGAGACGCTACAGAACTTTGATAACAAGCTCAGGGAGCTAGATAGCTTAGATCACATCGAGGACGATGGCGAAGCAGCACTCGACGATGAAGTCAACGTGGTGGATGAGAATGATGATGAGATGTAGATAGATTTACTTAAACTCAAATATATGTGAGTTGGCTATTATGAGTAACCGAGCGCGTTGCCCGGCCGGCCATATTAGCATCTACCAGTCCCGGCGCTCAAGTCTCTCGTTCCGCTGGTATTGGTTGGGATCGTACTGATCCGCACCCTCATCTTGAACATAGTGTTGATCATACATATGCTCGGCGTTCTCCTTCGCCTGACGCTTAGTTTTCTCACGATCGAACCAATCCTCGCCTTTGGTCTCTGCAATGCGATCAACTTCTGCACCAGCAAAGCCTGCGACGAGCTCCTTGGCGAAGGCGTGCGATACTGGCTTCCCTATGAGGATAGTCAGCACCCTGAAAAATGCGGGAAGGGGTTGACAAACCCTCTTTACGTTGGTGGTCTTCGAAGGCCTTGAAGCCAGCGAAAGCCGCACCGCCGGCGATGACTTCGTGGCCAAGGCTTGCTTTGTTCTCCTCGAAGTTGTCGTTGTTATAGACTTGGTCGTAGGATTCTTCGGATTTACCTGAAAGGACACGGAAGTTAGCGAGGTCCGATGCGGTGATGCGGGGTGTTCGATGACTTACCCCAACCGAAAGGCATGTTGATGAAATGCGTGGGTTTAGTATGTGAACGGTAATTGGTTTGGCTAAAGAAACAAGATAAGGAGAAGTAGAGCAGGAATGGATGCCTCTGAAAAGTGGCTGTGGAGGGGTTTAAATACCCGCCGTCAGGACCCCGCCGCCCTCGGTGGCTAGGTTGGCGTCATTTTCTAAGCCTGCTCGTGGAGAAGGACGAATAGCTGCGGGTCTTCCCCTCTATTCCATAGCCTCTCAGCTCGTCTAGGGTCCATAGATGTTGCGTGGCATATGGGATAGCAGGGATCGAGAGCCGGGTCTCGGAAAGCCTGGAACGCAATGACGAGATGGAACCAAACTGAGCGAATCAATTGGTTCTTCTTGAAGCACGTTATTGCCTCCGCGCAGGGAGTGGAGATCAAAGCATGATGAGGTCGCCAAAGAGGGGTTAGAAGCATGCGCGTATCGCTTCATCTGCCCGGGAAAGAAGGGTTGAACGGCAGCAAATGACAGGGGTGGCTGAACAAGCTTCTCAAGCAACTTGGCAAAGCTTATTGCCAACAGTGGGACCTCAAGCTGAAGAGTGTCTGAGAGCGCTGAGAGGGCAAAATGAGTCCCCCGAGGCCAGAATTGCCGGTTAAGTACTTCTAGAGAACAGGATACTTCAATTTAAGCTAATACGTGTATTTTTTCTAAAAATTGCGCTGAACCTCGATTGTCAAGCTTTACTTGGCGGACCGATCCTCTGGTGATCTCCAAATTAGATCCATGACCTCGACCCGTCACCTCAGCATGCCAAAACACCCGCAACAATGCCCGGGCGACTTCCCACCGAGAGCGACTTCGCCTCTACAATTAAGCTAAGCATTACTCCTCGTAAGCCATGACGTCTCTTATGATGAGATCCCCAGCCACAGCAGCGGATCCGCTAACGCAGCCAGCACCCTCTTCACAGCAACCCACCAACATCCTGATTCTCCTACACGGCCTCGGCGACACTAATGTCTCCTTCAAAAAACTTGGACAACAGCTCTCCCTACCTGAAACAGCATGCATCGCCGTCCAGGCTCCCATGCCCCTCCCCTTCGATCTCGGCGGATTTCACTGGGGCGACGACATGATCTTTGACCAGAACACAGGGGAAATGGACGTAGATACCGGGTTTAAGACCTCTACCATCATCATACTCGACAGCATTATCCGCGAGGGTCTCATAAGGAAATGCGGATACAAATCTCGCGAAATCATGATCTTTGGGTTCGCCCAGGGCGGCATGGTCGGATTACAAGCTGCTGCAGAGCTAGAGGGCGAGGAACTTGGAGGTGTAGTTAGCGTTGGAGGCGCGCTCTCTCTGTCGCTCCCTCTAAAAGCCTTGGACAAGCGAAGCAAGACTCCGGTGCTTGTGTGCAAGGCATCAAAAGGATCTGCTGTATCGGATAGCGCGGTCTCCAAGCTTAAAGATGCGTTTGAGTTTGTGGAGATTAAAGAGTGGAAGAGGAATGCTGACGGGATGCCGAGTAATCGGGAAGAGATGCTACCTATCATGCAGTTCTTCGCAAGAAGGCTGAGGAGTACGAGGGGTGTGCCTGCCGGAAGTGTCGAGCTCACATGAACCTTTCCATACTCATTCCCCAACCGCACCGAAGCGTGGGGTACCATCTACAAACGAAGTCGAAGTCTACCCAAGCACGAAAAACCTTCAACAGGTCAAGGGATCTAGCTTAGGGTCGCACCGCGAATGTGTTTGCCAAACAGGATTTCACTCTACCATCTCACCGCCCTCATTAAATCGCAACCACGGGGCTCACACGAGAGTTAGCAAATGATATGATTGTCGGCGGTGCAACCATCTGCACATTCATCACTGCTGACTTATCTGTGCACGTGCCCACCCCACCACCCCACAATGTGCCGCTGCTGCACGATACGTCACTCTCACATCCAAACAGAAAACAGTCTCAGTTCCCTCCAACGAACACCGCACAATAGCCAGCCAACCCCGAGTGCCGGGCTCACCGCTACGATAACATCGCTATGCCCGCTCCGAGAAATTCTCTTCGTGGCTTCTTAGCTCACGCCAAAAGCGCCCTCCGCGCTGCAGTCGATTCGAGCCAAAAAATCACTTTCGTGATTGGTAACGAATCCGCGGGTGAAACTCACCACACCACGAGTCTTGAGTCACAACTAATACAGGATGTAGACCTCGATTCCATGACATGCTCGGTGTTGTACGCGTATATTCGTTCAATGGCGCCGCCACCCAGCGCATTTAGTCCGCTCTATGTTCCAATAACAAACATCCCATTTTCAGGCATCCAGATTCGACCCGAGTTTCTGGCCCTATTCCGACATGCGGACATAGAGCCTAGGCATCTGATCACGCTGGATGATCTTCCCGACCTGTCCGTCATCAAGTCCAAGCTCCGACCCGAGAACACGAGTTGGATCTTGGTCGATCACAACGCCTTCCAGGGTCAACTGGGCAAAATATATTCGGAGAGGGTTGGAGGAGTCATTGATCACCATGAAGATGAATCCAAGGTACCGCAAGATACTGGATGTGAGCCTCATGTGATTGTCAAAACGGGTAGCTGCACAAGCCTGGTTACAGAATATTGTCGACAGGCATGGGACTCGCTGTCTAGTGCGGGAATAGACTCCGGGACTGCTCACGGCCAAGGAGACACATTATCGGATGATGACACTGTTGTCAATTTATGGGATGCGCAGTTGGCCCAATTAGGATTGGCAAGCATTCTGATTGATACAGCCAACCTCCAATCCGAAGACAAAACGACCGAACACGACAGCAAAGCAGTCGAGTACCTCGAAGCTAAGATCAGGACTTGCCCCCAGCTCTCGGCCGGCTTCAACCGCAGCAATTTCTATAAGGAGATCAACTCGGCGAAGAAGGACATTGGAGGGCTGAAGCTGCAAGACATACTAAGAAAGGACTACAAGCAGTGGAACGAACAGGGTCAGAGACTCGGGATAAGCTCAGTGGTGAAGTCTATTGATTTCATGCAGAGGAAGGCTGGCGACGAAGCGAACACGCAATCCCTTGACAAAGCTTACATTGAAGCGCTGCACCGCTTCTCCAAGGATCGAGACCTGGACTTGTACGCTGTCATGACCACGTCTACCTCCTCAGAAGGCGAGTTTCGGAGAGAGCTCCTTGTATTGGCTTTCAACGACTCGGCCATCTCAGCTGCGAAGAAATTCGCGGCAGATGCTCAAGAGGAGCTGAGACTTGAAGACTGGCTGAGCTCGGACGGTATAGCCCACGGACAAAGTGGTGATGGGTACTGGACGAAAGTCTGGTGGCAACGAAATGTACAGCACAGCAGGAAACGTGTCGCTCCTCTACTCAGGGAAGCCATGAATTAAGACAAGGTAACTGGCTAAGACGCGGAGGCAACCATCCGGAGCGCGCGAAACGCGAAGTGATTTTTTGAGGGTCTAACAAGAGGTTGATTTTAGCATTTTCGATGAAGTGTCACAGCCTTGGGTGAAGACGGGTTTTGGCGGCGATCAGCCAGCTTGTTGCTGGTTTCGCAACATTCAAGGCGCATAACGGCGGTTGGGCAACGTGAGCGTCTGCCCAAACGCAAAATGCTAGGATGTGCACTCTATGTCGATGCCCAAGGATAAGTATAGGCGACCCTGTCTAGAACTCGTGGAGCGAGTGGAGACCACGAGCTGGCACATGATGGTGGGTCAGGGACGACCAGATCCGCATCTCAGGGACCGATGGGGATCCTAGTTGAAGGTTCTTCGGGCAGCCTCGCGGAGGGGGAAAAATGTAGACAAGATAGAGAAATGGAAGAAATGCATACCGAGCCGTCGGCCTACCGTCTTCATGCCGGGTACTTGAGATTTCGTAATGGGAAATGGGCGACCAGTGGGCGGCGGCATGCAATCGTCTGCCGTTATCCCCATGCTCTGCATCTCGAGCTTCATGTTTGCAGCAGCAGCAGCAGCAGCAGCAGCAGCAATGCAACGTTGGGGATTCTTAGTCGCAGGCAGGCACGGCCGCAGAGGGAAAGGCTCGGCAGGACAGCTGCTCGCGCGATTGGCGACGGCGAACCTTGAGCGATTCTATGGCCGTGGTGAGCTCCAGTCTACATGGACCTAGCGATGCAGCTTGAGATGAAGTGGGAAACCGTGGTTCTCCAGTCGGGCGTGCGAGTGGGACGCGGTATTTTGGCGTGCAGGAGGTGCAGGAGGTTTATTTTTTGACAGCGTCGGTCTGCATGCGCGACGTTCTTGGAGTGCCAGCACATCAAGCAGCACGCGCGCAGGGGCGATCTGGAGCGCGAACCTTGAACCACTGGCCCATGGCGCTCAGAGGGCAGATGGAACTTGCTTAGCCGACGGGCTGGGGGCGGGCGCAATCCAGGAGCGCAGATGCGACGGAGCAGGATGCTGAGGGGCTTGGGCGTGGTGTTGCGGGCGAGGAGAAGGGGAGGGGTCGCCGAATGGGCCAGCGGGCCTCCCGTGCGATCAGTGGGCTCGCTCCGTGCGCTGTCGTCGCGGGGCGGGCTGGTTTTGATACTGTCGCTGCTGGACGCGACTCGCCCACGGCGGCCAGTGCAGCTGGGGCGGCGCGGCGGCGTGCTGCTGCACCTGGCTGGAAGCGGCGTCGTTGGGCCATGGCCGGTCCCACGATGGATGTGCTGGCCTGCAAGTCATCGAATGGCGGCCATCAGCGCGCTCACGACGAGGCCCACCGCAACTTGGGCGGTCTGCAGTCGCCACCGCTCTCGCGCACCGCATGTGCAGTGGTGGATGCGTGCTCGAGCTCCCTATATCGGCGCCGCTGCCTGCGCGTCGCTGCCCATCCACGCCCTCGCTGCCCCCTCGCCCTGATCGTCCTGTCCTGTTCGGTGCTGTTCGGCCGCCTGCCCGCCAAGGACTCGACCGCGCCCGCCCGCCAATCGTCGCGCCTGCCGCCCGCGCGCCCGTGCCTGCCGTCCTGTATCGATAGCGACTGCCGTCCGCGACCACGCTGCTGTTGTTTAGAGCCGCCGCTGCCAACGCACACGTCGCGCCTCGTCCCCCAGCTCCACGCCTCCAGTCCCTCGCCGCCGCCTCCTCGCCCAGCGGCCATGCTGCGGTGAAGACCTGCGACTGCCACTGTGCTTCGTGCTTCGTGCTTCGTGCTGACCCCGACTTGCGCGGGCCTCGCCGCACCCGACAGACGGCCCTCCCTGATGGCGCCAGCCCGCACAACATGCTGAGAAGAAACCAACACTCCGCCTCGCCGTCGGCGCTGGCTCCCTCTACTCCCCGTATGTGGCCCATCTGCCCTCTGCTCCTCTCTCCCCTCGGTGCTCGCCAATAATCTCGGCCCGGATCAATGCGCTCTGTACGATGAGCTGGCAGGCCCTCACTGACAAAGAAGCTAGCCCCGACCGCGTCGCCCAACACCTCCCACGTCTCTTCCAGAAGCATTACCCCCTCGCATACAACAGTCGTCCATGACCCGCCCATAGACGTCCCGCCCCGGTCCTCCCCCCCGCCCAGGTCGCCTTCACCTCTGTCCTCCAAGCAGCCTCAGTCAACCATGGGAAGTCGACCTGGCGGACCGCACGACCACAATGAGAGACCGTCGCCCGTCTCCCAGCGCCCCCAGATGCCCGTTTCCATGTCCGCTCCTGCCGGCCGCCTCCCTCGCCTCCTCCCCGCAGACCTCTCGTCCTACGCCGACACGTACCTGCCCACCGCCGCCATCCCCACGTCGGCCACCTCCCTCGCCGAGCTCGCCCACTTGATCCGCCTCCAGGGCTACCAGGAGCAGCGCAAGACCCATTCCCGGGTCCGGCTGCACAGATGGCTGGTGTCGAGCGCCCTGTCCGCACGTCTGGTACATTGCGGAGAGCTTGCGCACCGGACCTTGGTTGACAACTTCAGGTCTGATGACAAGAAAAGTTTTGCTGTCCTCTATAATGCCCTTAACGACGTTCGGAACTCATGCGACGCCACGCGACGATATGCATTGTTGGAGCCTGATATGGAGTTTGGGAAATCAAAAGCCGCCAAGAGCGACAAATCTCAGCATTTTTCAACTTTCATGAACGAGGTGCCGTCCAAGATCTTGGACGATCTTCTGGGTTTCATTTCCGAAATCCGCACCAATCCAGATTTCCTTGCTACTCGCATTCTCAGCTTGTCCCAGCAAGAGCTTGCTTCTTTAACGTCGTTTCGTCAAGCGTTCGAACCCATCGATTCCGTCATGGCTATGCAGGCCCGGGGTAAGTCCGTTGGCTCCCAGAAGCCCAATCCGCAAGGCCCAAGCCCAGTGGAGCGTCTCTTGTCATTCCAGAGACATGATCCTCTTGCTGCTCTCATTTATACCGTTTTCGCCAACTCCTCAGGTCCGGATTCCGCCGAGGACCTCCGCCGGACGGACGTGTGGGCCACCACATGTGCCAGGCTCATCACCGAGTCCAGGCAGGGATCTGACAAGTTCATCAAGTCGGTTCTTGACGTCTGGGCTGGGATGAGAGAGTGGCCTGGAAAAGCCAACCTGGAGCTTTACCTTATGCAGGTCCTTCAGGATGGTCAATTCCTGCTGGAAAAGGCCGAGGAGCAAGCCGCACGGCCCGTAACTCAGCCCATTCCGCGGAGCACCAAGGATACTATAGCAGCCGACGACTTCTTTGACAAGGCCGTCAAGCTTCTGTTCGAGGTCGTAGACGACGAGCCCAGCGCCGGAGGTATTCCCGAAGGCGTTCTTGAAATTGGAAATGCCATCCTCCGAAAGCTGGATGAATCCAAGTTCAGGAAAGGAGCTCAGAATTTCTTTGCCTCCCGTTGGCTCTTTTCCACATTCCTGCTAAATGCCATTATCCATCCCGAGGCACGTTCATTTCTTCCCTCCTGTTTCTCGCGGATGCTAATTCCGGACAGACTCACGGTATTATGATTGGCCACCATATCAGTGAGCATGCCCGTCAGAAGATCCTCAAGGAGATAGCCATCCGAGCTCAGAAGCATGTTTTGGACATGACCTACAATTGGTACGACTGTTCTTTTGGAATCCGTGACGTCCTTGTAGCTAACCTCTTTGGCAGGAAAAACCAACCCACCATCCTTCCCAAGATCCGTACTCATATCGAGAACATATTAGCAAGGTTTAAGCATACCAAGTCTCATTCTAAACCTGTTCTTCTTCCTGCAAAGGCCATCACTTCTCCGCGGGAAACCGTAGAAGTCCAACCTTTCATTGTTGTCTGTCCGTCTGATATCATTACTTTGGTCAATACGTTGTTCCCTGAGCGCCGCCCACAGTCAAGTCACTTTGACAAGGACCTCCAACGCCGAACTGGTCTTGCTTCTTCCGCCTCTTCAATGTCCGGCATTTCGATGCCATTCCGTGCGAACTCCACATCCGCAGGCGATGCTAGTTCGATTCTTAGCGCCAGCGCCTCCTCAATGACAAGCGATACCACGTCTAGAGAACCGCTACTTGATACTTCTGGACATGTCATTGACCGTCACAATTTGCCCTTGGAAGAAAATTTCACCGACACTTCCCGAATCATGCCCACCGAACAATACGGAAGAGGCCTGAGAATGGCCTGTTCCGAGATGTCACGGATTTTGGGTGTCGATGCTACTGCCGGTTCTTGCCATCCTTGCGCTGAGCGATGGGCTGTTCTCTACATCTCCCCTGATGGAAAGAGTCTGAAGCCGCGTATGCGCAAGGATTCTGATGATGAGGATGAGCATGATGACGATTCGCCCGAAAGCGACAGCAGCGATGACGAGGGTTCGTCAGATCGCCTCGACTTGGAGAACGATTACCATCAATTGAAAGAAGCTATTGGCAAGTTGGTCGAGGAATGGGAGATCCCGAAGGAGCTAGCCCCTGACAGCGAATCTAAGAGCTTCAGTAACCGCACCTCGACCCATCGAAAGGGGGCTAGAGGTGGAGGCCCAATTCGGCAACATAGCGACATTCTTGGATCCAGGAATCCGTACAACAGCCAGGGCCAAAGTCAGAGCCAACTCACCAATTTGATCGCCAACCAGCGAAATGTGCCGGCTCGCCATCGCTCTCAACATCCCCGAAGTAACAGCAACCCTCAACCTATGGATAAGCAGGAGAGCAACTCGGTTCTCGTTACCATGCTCGAGACTGCCATGTACCAATGTCAGGCTCGTTCCGATTTCGTCAACGCGCATCTTTACTACAAGACGTTACAGACCCTCCGGAAACTCAGCTCGCCTTCGCTCATCAAGAATGGATACGCCGCTCTCTTGAACTACTTCTCTCGTGGGCCACGTGATTCTCTCGGGAAATCGGCTAATGCGATTGAAGAGTTTGAGGCTTGGTTTGTCTGGCTCAAACAATCGCAGGAACGCCATGATGCCATCATCGATGACATGATACTTGGTTTGAAGAACCTGCGAGATAAGATGTGGTATATTACCGACGTTCGCAATTCTGCCAGCTATGAGGAAGCTAGAAATGTTGCCATCGCCCTCAAGATCATGGGACAACCGACAAAGACCCTCGATGGCAAACCAATACAAACCCACAGACCACGTCATCTCTCCAAATCTTCTTCGAACAACTTCTTGTTGAAGACGGAGGCCCAGCTAGTTGACATCATGGCCGCTTCTCAAGACTTTGGTGGTCCCAACAAGCTCTCCGACGAACAGTCGGACATAACGATGAAATGGCTCAACAAATATAGCGTGGAAAACTTTTGCAAGGGTGAAGAGCGGATTCATCGCTTCTGCTTGGAGGTTGACAAGTGCGTTAACAAACTTGTTGCTGAGAACATGATGGATGGCCCAGTACTCTGGTCTAGTGAGCTCTATCGACGTGATAAGGAGCTTCTCGACAGCGGTCGCCAGAAAGGGGATCTCTTCCTCACTGGTGTAGGCACTCTCTCGATTGCCGGTGACGAGGAGTACGAGACGCAGGGACGACCTTGTTCCCGTAGTCTTGACTTCGCCCAGCGCCCGAGCCAGAACAGCTTGCGCTCCGTATCGCATCGCAATGACTCCCAGCAGAGCTTCGACTTGAGCCCATGGGGGAGAAATCCCATGGACTCACCCGACTATTTTGGAGCTTCAAGCCCCGTCCTCACAATCGACACTACTGCTACCTTTTGGTCCCCGTTCCAGACGCAGGCGCAGTCTCCAACTAGTGCTACCAGCATCCGACCGCGAACAGCCTCGTCTTCAAAGGGCACCGTGATGTTGAAGCAATCAGCAAGCGTCAATGAAGACAAGCGCAGATTCCTGCTAGACCTAAAACAAGCCTTGACGGGCTTGCTTCTGAGCGACCTCGGGACAATGGTGTTTGCACATGGGAGTGAAACCGACGCCTGGTTCTCTAGCGATCTCGGAGAGGATTGTATGCATCGCAGAGAGGAAGAGGAGCGTCTTCGCAAGAAGCAAATTGCGAGAAAGAAGAGTATGAAGAATATGCGAACCAAGGTCCATACAGACCTTCGGAATGGTCCGCTTGAAACTCTCGGCCGCACCGAGCGAAGCCAGGCAGCACCGCCGGTCGCAACATTCCAACATGCCGCTGCATCCGACTCTCACCTATCTGCCGGTGAGCATTCATCGACATCGAGCGACGCTACTTCGCGATCTTCGGGTATGACTGCCGCAAAGAAATCTGGGTTACTGGAATTCCCTTACAACATGGCCTTTCGACGCCTGCTCAACAAGTTTGCCACGCATCCTAATCCGTTCTCGAAGCTTCATGCCCTGTACGAGCTAGAGCTTCTCATCATTGCTTCGCTCTCATCTCGATCTGGACGTTCCTACAACAATCGCCGGGACACTCTTCCTGCAGTTCCACAATCACCGACCCTTGGGGCGATGCCAGAGCTGAGCTCGCGGGAACCAGCTACTCACACGAATCGGGCGCAAAACCTGGAAGAAGCCATTGCAAACTGTGAAGAGCGCCGCTCACATACTATGCTCCAGGACAGAGCTGGAGCTACAACACCACAGATGTACCGAAGTGGAACGCGGTCTCCCGTCGGCCCTCCTAGCACTGATCATATTGTCGACGTTATGCAGGGACTCTTCCGAGATGCTAATATCCGACCAAAAACCCTTTTCAGAGACCTTCAGTACATCGCATCATTCGTCCCAGCACAGATGCTTGACAAGACTGCCCGTGGTAAAGCATTTTGGGACGTCGGGCTAGCTGCATTGGGTCTAAAGCAAGACGTCTGCAACGTCATGGTGAAGATCGTCAACGAAATTGTGACCCAGAATTCCAAACGGGACCCAATCGTCCAGGAGCCGAACAGTAACGCGTCCGAGAAGTCAGGCATCAGCTTGGGATCCAGCAATGTGCCAGCAGTCGACGAACCTGCTTTGCGATATACAATGGAAGATGCTGCGCGCATGCTCTTAATCACCGCCAAAGAGGGTGACGCGGTTGCAGAGCGTGAGCTAGCTATTTTCTACCTCACATCTCCAGAGCTGCTCAACCGCACAGTTCTGCCTCTCACTAAGCCTCGTGAGGTCTTCAAGACTGAGCTTCTGAACCGGGAGAGACAGGCTTCCCAGGACCCTGCTCGAAGCGACCCGATGACCATGTGCGTGGCCTACCACTGGATGGAGCAGAGCAAGCGTGGTAACGATCAATTGGCCACGCAGTATTTGAGGGCCAGAGCCGACTTCGAAAACATCCCTTGAGCTTTGGATATGTTCGACATCACGATGTTTAGATCGTATTGATGGTAATCACCATCACCACAGCACAACTTTTCCCCTTCTCATTATACCCGCATCCTTCCCGCATCGCTTTGAGTTTTACATTTTAGTGTCTAACAAATTTTTTTCCCTGCTGCGCGCGCATACCTATCGTTACATAACGGCCTGCATGCATAGCGAGGAGTTTTCTTTCCATCGTTCTCCGTGTTTCAGCAAAGCAAGCAAGCATGATTCCCCCAGCTTACGTTTTCGTTCTTGAGAAACCAACAATTTATACTTTCTTTCGTATTTCTCTTCATCCGTATTATCTTGACTTTACACGATGACGGGTCGGTGCACATCTTCAAATTGGGGATTGAGTCATATACCTTTTTGCGTTATGAGTGCGACTGTAGATTTCTTGCGGGTTGGAAAGGGTTGGAAATGGGAGTCAAGTCACGGCCGTGATATATGCCATGAGCTAGCTGGTGAGGTGCTGGAGTTGGTGCTAGTCTAACTGGGACTAGATGGTGGGTGGTCGACTGAAGACTTGAATGTCTGTATATGTTGAATGGTTGTGGTATAGCGTAACGAATCTCATTGACCTTGAGAATGGTCGCATTCAGGTATGGAGAGAAAGGATCCCGCCGGGATTGTTTTGGATATAATGAGTGCTCCTCGATTGTAGATTTCTGGGATAACGGATGGGAAATGGGATATAGGAATGGAAACAGGAAAGGAAATGGAAACAATCTTGGATCATCTGAACTGTGCTATGTCTGTGCTGTCGTGCCTCGCTCCCGTGATGTGAATTGAAGCGACCCAAAAGGCTCCCTTTGTTCTGCCTTCGATCTCGGTGTTTTGTATACAGACAGGGATCGCAGCGGAATGATGCTTTCTTCTTTGAAAATTTAATAAAAAGATGTCGACCTCATGCAACAATCTAGAGTCCAGGTCGCATGCGACGGACATTTTGACACTTCTGTCGCTTTACATCTACTAAGTGGAAAAAAACTTTAACAATTGCCGGGGCAGTCTTACCCTGGCGAGTCCTCTTCGTCTTGAGATGGGAGCTGCGACAGGAAAGAGATGGATGTTAGAACCCTGGATGGATCTATGGGGATGACTCCGTTCGTTCGTTGATGGAAAAGCGATGGCTTTATGCCCTCTACTTTTAAGAACCCGAATGCTTACTTACTCTGTCTCGATGTCCCCAATGTGTGTGTGCTCTGCGATACATGACGTAGGATGTCGACCACGCATGCAGATCTGGATTCGGATGATGTGTGTGTGGATCCATCCATTGTCATCGATCGCATGGACGGCGCTGGGGCCGTTGCGGGATACATCGACTCTCTTCTACTTTTCACATTCGCTACCCTTGCCTCTCTCTCTCTCTCTGTCTCATATCCATTTCCCGATATCGCAAAAGTCCAAAATTTTTTTTTTTGCATATCCGGCGGAATGGGAAAGTCCTCTACGGGACTTCGCAAGCGAGAGTTCTCTTCGCCCCCGCTGATCTGATGGTGTGAGTTTTTCATATGGAAATTTTGATATCAAGGAGAGACGTATAGATTCTTCGTTCTGTTGGTGGTTTAAAAGCATATATCTTACCATATAGTCTGTCTGGGTCCTCCGTCATGATGCCTATATGTTGCATTTTGGGTCCCATATCTTTTCTAGTTTGCCTATTTTTATTTTTCTTAGGTTCGGTACATGTAGTTCGTCTGTGTCTTTTCTTGGATTCGCACTGACGATTGAGTCTCTTTGGAGCTAAGATGGGAGCTAAGATGGAGAGTCGATATCAGATGATGGGTTCTACGTCTCTCTTCTAGAAAAGTGTTTTGCGGCAAATCCTATGGAGGACTTGTAGTCTAGGTGCTCTCTGGGATGTACTTGTCTTTGTGTTTCTGTCCTTCTTTCATTAATATACATGTAACGTAGGCTATCACTTTGCCTGCGATATTTAGGAACTTTGAATCTCATTACACCTTCGGTTCTAGTCGTGACGGGAAATTTAGATGCTCTTAAAGATTCCGTTGGACTCTCATCTAATAATCCTGTCTTTCCAATATTTCCAAGGAAGATTAATGTGGCGTTCTAATCAGCCTTCTGCGACCTATCAGAAGTGGAGGCATACCACTCATCACCTCCTGGGCATAGCCCCCAAAAGCAATTCTTCAGCCGCACTGCCTGTCCGCCTGCTTCCACTCAATGCATCTGCAACACCAACCGCCTTCAAGTCGACTTCGATCGAATAGTAGCGGATTCTCCACAAGACCAACCCTGATACTTTGCTGTAGTCATCGTGCCTTGAGTGGCTTGGACAGTTTTAGCCGTATACCTCCATAGGGACCCCTCATTCCGCAACTCGCACCTACGGCATCAGGCTGGACTGGGAACAGAATACTTCAGGCCGACCTCTACCTTGACTATTGGCTCTTGAGTCGGGATATGACAGGCAGGATCGGGGCGAATAGCTATCGAAGCAGTGAACGGCGCTCATCATGAGTAGTTCTGTGGAACCTGTTTTCGCCCCCTCGCAAAATCGGTCGCTCAACCTCATATCCATCAGTCAAAATATTATGGCCGACCACCATTTATCCGACCAGGACATACGCGATATCTCAGAAAGCCTATCACGCTCGGGCCAAATTAGATGGAGCAAGGTGCCTCGCATATACGTAGTCCTTTGCTCCATTAATCAACTACAAGCCATCGACACTTTCATTGACAACGAAATATCTGATACTTGGTTCCCATTTACCCTGCGGACTCTTCCTGAAGCATTTGGGGACCAGACTGCACGACGGGATTTCTTGGGTGTCCAGAAGCAAGTACTCAGCGAGATACTGGACTTTGAAGGGGGAAGTAAGCATTATCACTTCTCGCAAAGCTCCGACGTTCCTCTAGTCAAGATATCTGAACTGGGAAGGGGAATGTTTGGGTTCGTGGATCGTGTCCGAAGTGAGGTCTCTTTCCGCGAATATGCTAGAAAGCTTATTCCCAGAGGTCCCAATTTCCGGAAAAACAGAGCCGTTTTGAAAGACTTCGAGAAGGAGCTGAGCAACTTGAGGAAGCTTTCTCATAATCATATAGTTCAGCTCAAGGGTAGTTATACTGACCCCCAATTTGTTGGCATTATCATGTCACCCGTTGCAGACTGTAATCTCAAAGAATACCTTGAAGGATCAATCGAACCTTCACTACTTCGGACATTTTTCGGGTGCTTGGCAGTTGCAATTCGCTTTCTACACGAGAACTGTGTCCGGCATAAGGACATAAAACCGCAGAACTTGCTTGTGCACAAAGGCCGGGTTCTCCTCGCCGATTTCGGAATCAGCCTGGACTGGTCAGAGATGGGGCATAGTACCACATCGGGGCCGACAACCAAAACTGCCCGCTACTGTGCGCCAGAAGTTTTCAACTATGCTAGTCGAAACTCATCATCCGATGTCTGGTCTCTCGGGTGCGTGTTCTTAGAGATGTGGACTGCAATCTCGGGGTACAATGTAAATTCCTTAATTCAGCACTTGCAAGACTCGGGGACAAAGTCAACATGCTGCCATCTCAATCCTGCCGCAATCACGTCATGGATTGAAACCGTCTGGCCTGATGGGTTGAATTCTAATGGACCGTTACAGTGGATTCAGAATATGATGAGAATGGAAAAGGAAGAGCGTTGGACCGCCAATGTGCTTGCCGATTGCATACAGATGCACAGCGAGTCTACCAACATCGGATATATTGGGTACTGCTGTGATGCTACAGTTGGCTCTCCAGAGACGGTGAATACTGCTCCAGATGACGAAAGGATGGACAATAGGCCAGCTACCACAGATATGGATCACTTCAGTCGCTCTCTCGAAGCGGATACTGCTTCCATCAATAGCCTTGGTGTTGGTGGTCTCCACCTGACAGCTGGTTCTAGCTCTCGTATCTCTAACAGCAGTAACAATACGTTACTTGAAACTGCCCCGTCCACTCCAAGAAAGTCGAAGCAACCCAAGAGGACACAAAACAAGAGACCTCTGCCATCAGAGACAGAAAAATCTAATACACAGAAGAGAAAACGTCGTGTATCTCAGCGAAGCTGTCCAACAACCCTCCCAAACTCTTTCCTCATTGCACAGGAAAATCGATTTACCGCTGATCAGATTACGGAATTCATTCATGGGTTCCAGGCGCGGGGACAGCAAAACTTTCGACCAACGAGATCATCGCGAGCTGTTGAAATGCCGTTGTTTTGCTATGGAGATTACATGTTGCCAAATGTAGTGTACGCTGAAACATGTGTCAGATCAAAACCTTCGCAGTACGCACGTTGGTCCACACTTCAGTCTCTTGTGGAACACATGACGCCTGCTGTTCTACGTGGCTATGCTAGGTTCTGTCCGGATGCAAAGGAAGGCCTAGCAAGCATACCCACAGTTGTCGCTACTGGATCAGACTCCGATGAAGTGCAGGGAATGCTGATCTTCGGGTGGCATGACTCTCACTCTGTTGGAAGTCGGAAATACGAGAGTAAACATGAGCATGATGAGAAAAGGGTGGCCATGGTGACGCTTAAAGATGGTAAAAATATGGATGTGGAAGCAAAATTGCGCGTTTGGAACGAAGATGAGAGACATTTCTTGCAGCCTTATGATGCGGAATGGCAACCACTTCATCTTGTCCAAGGCGAATGGTACACTCTCGTGCCGGAGTCAGTTAGGATCGAAGATGAAAGGCTGGAAATGTTAGTCTCTTAAAGCATTAACAATACAGCAGAATCTAATCCAAGCTATCAATCTAAAGATCACAGTACATAAGTTCTCAAAAAGTCTCGAACAACATTCGAGACCTAAGCCCTAGGTTATTTTACAGTGGGGTAAGCCATCTTCCTCAGCTTTCTTGCGACCTCTGGTCAATGTTTAAGTGCAATATTTAGGCCCGATATTTTCTACTCAGAAGTGCGGACCCGCAAGACATCGACGAAACGCTAGAACGGGGTATCTGGCTATGCAATTCTCGAGTGTACCACACGTTCAGTCAAGCAATCAAAGCCAACCAGTCTTCGCCAATCATACTATTCCTTCTGTGTAGCGGTAAGCCAGAGAAGCTAGCAAAAGAATACAAGCTGTCTTCAAGCCTTAGCAAACCTACCAACGGACTATGTCCAACGGGAGGGGCATTATCATAGGTAGTCGAGACAAATCTGTCAAGCTGTGGTCTTACAATGACGAAAAAGACTCGTGTGGCGTTGATGGCATACATGTACCCTTGAAAGAGTTCTTGGGTCACAAGGTTTGTATCCCAGTAACGTAACGTTGGAGTAGGCACCTGATAAACAGCTAACCATTTTGGTCTCAGGACGCTGTATATGCCGTTGACGCTTCAGCCGATGGTAGGATAATATTTAGTGCGTCGGGAGATGGATCATTGCGCCTTTGGAACTCGGCAATGGGGGATACAATTAGCACTATTTTACATGATGGGCTTCAACGATGTGAGTGTTCACCAATTGAATATCAGCGCCCAAATGTATTCAGAACTAACGCCCCCAGTTTACGAAGTGTCGGTATGCCAAACTAGGAACGTATTTGCTACCATTGGAAGTAAGAATGAGGTGCAGGTCTGGAGCTTTGCGAATCGCGAATAAGTACTGAGCCTGTTACGAGTAGATCCGATGCCGACTGATTTAGGTCATCGTGATGTATCTGATAACTTCTCTTAGCTTGTGCAGTAACTTATCGACTCATTTTCAAGAAAGTCGATATAGTGTCTCGACTGTTCTATGTTTGGAGATGCAAGATGCTCCTTGACCGGGCGTGCTACTAAATTTTACCATGTCCGGATTTTAAAACTCGGGAGGTGTTGCTTCGGGACATATTAGCCTAATGGCCTTCCCAGACAATTCAATGTTGAACCCATGGGACAGTACTCGCCTCGGGATGCCTGAACAAGTTCCTCAGAAAGTAAAAAGCCCTAACAGAACAAGAACCCCACTCCGGTTGGAGCGAGGAAACTCAGCCACACGGTACATTTAAGACTGTGTTTCATGATATTCTTTCACAAGCTAGAATCTTCTTTCAGCTACCATTATACAACTTAATAGAATGGATTGCAGTCGACTGGCACTCTAGGCTCTTATCTGCACGGGAGCAGTTTTTGAGCGCGAACATGAGGCGGCTTGTTTATTAAAAGTTTCTGCGATTTAAGTCACAAATATATACTGCGTGGTGTTTTGGAGGACGAGTTTGTGGAATTCGAAGTCGTCATGGGAAGGGAAGGTTTGGGACCCAAGAAGAATGATTTGTGGTAGAGGAGAAACAGTTATGTAATGCAAGAGAAGTGATGAGTCACTTACCCGGTTGATTATTGGAAGAACCTTCCCTCCATTGGCTTCATTCACCTTCTGCACGCACACATTGACTTTTATCTACGCAAAATAGGCAGTATTGGTGCTAACTCTTCTTCTAAGGTCAGGAATGCAAGAGGTTCTGTATAAATTGCAAGCGTAGTGAGCTCAAATTAAGAGAGGTAGGGTGACTCACTTTACTGTGCGTCTCTTGCATTCTGTTCATCTCTTTCCAGAGACTTGACAGGTGGCACCACGTGAAGGCGCAAGAGTCCGACTTCTGCCACCCTTCCTCCACTCCGGCCACATGCCTTTCAGCAATCGGTAATAGATGCTGAAATCTATGCAGCAGGAGGACTAGCTGAGTCCCTCCAATTCCGCTCGAAAGTTGTACATGATCTCCCCCATGGCGAAGAGCTTCTCCCTCATTGTCGTGACTCCTCTTCGATTAAAGAAACGGTTGTCTGGTCTTTGCAGCTCGGCTTTGTGCCGTTGGAGAAGAACGTGCCCGGCAATCCAGAAATTGATGATTCGTGTAATGAATTCAAGCGTTTCATCGTCTTTTGAAGCGAGATACTCAATGTGGTATCTTTTGCTTTTGAGGAAATCTTCCATGTTCTCGATGAAAGAGTACGCCTTTCGATCCCACTCATTGTTGTTGACGGTGAAGAGTGAATCAATGATAAAAGGCAGAGAGAGCTTGCCAGTGAAGAGAGATACTTCTCCGTAGCCGTCCAGCTTAGGAAGATTGTTCGAGTCGGCAACTCTGAAGAAGGGGTACTCCTTGGGGTTCACAAGATAGTTGATGATCCAGCTGAGGATATTATCGATATTGAGCTCGCCGAGGAGGGTGACAACGACGCGGTCGAGAAGTTTTGTCTTTGGAATCCCGTGCTCCTGACTGAGGAGATCTAAACGGGTATGCAAGGGGCGAGTATCATAATCCATGATCTGAACATGGATGAGCCCATCGTTCTGGATGGCAGAGTGAACATATCCCCGTGTCTCGTAACGCGTCTGGCGCGATACCGCAGTGAAGGCTGGAACGACAAGTTCTCCATGCTGGTTGATTCGAAGAGCGACTGGCCTGCTTTGGCCCTCGACCAAGACTGACTTTTCTGAAATGGAGTATTTGAAAACCTCGTTGCGAATCTCAGCAGGAAGGTTTTCGAAAGGGAAGTGGTCCTCAAAGAGGTAATCAATGTCTGACGAGGAGAACATTGTGATGGTTATGGTAGACTGTGGTCTGAAAAGCAGCTAGTAGTATAGTAGAAGATCTGAACTTTGAGCTAGGCGTGGATGTGTGTGCGCAGATGTGATGAGACAGGTGTGGATGTATGTGTGTGGATGTCTTTGTGTGGATGTCTTTGTGTGGATGTCTTTGTGTGAACGTATGTGTGTGAATGTATGTGTGTGGATTTGGAGGAAAACGGAAAATGGGGCAGAATGCACTCATATTTATATTCA
The DNA here is from genome assembly GCA_010093585.1 of Melanomma pulvis-pyrius CBS 109.77. Taxonomy (NCBI): domain Eukaryota; kingdom Fungi; phylum Ascomycota; class Dothideomycetes; order Pleosporales; family Melanommataceae; genus Melanomma; species Melanomma pulvis-pyrius. Next base: position 30,156 of record MU001913.1, read on the forward strand.
ATGGTGGCAACATATGACTCACACTCACTTATTCTGCGGTTCCTCTACCGTATTCATGTGTGTATGTAATTGATATGTGGCAAGTTCACGCGAGCATAGGTCATGAACCACAAATGGAAGCACTAAATAATGGGTAGTGTCACTTTGAACCAGGGGTATTTCTTGCACTCATTGTTCTCACTCTAGTTAATCGTGCGCCTTCCGGAAATGTCATCGAAACTTTTGGGTGTCTGTTCTGCCGATGCTACTATCTGAATGTTAGCTCATAAGTTTGAAGTTATATTTAGGAATGAGAGCCATACTAGGAAGAAGCAATGCCATGCAGAAAGGTCCGCATCACAGGCCACGTCGCCTATCTTTACCTCGAGATCTCAGAAATCCACCCGTCTCAGCTGTGGAACCTTCGACCTGCTCTGTGGAATCCAGAATGATCTTTTCCAAGTATATGTATCTTTCTGGCTCGGTCTTCTGAAGAATATAGGCAAGAGAGCAGTTTCGGGTGTGACAGTCATTGATGAGCTTTTCTACATTGTCCTGGAGGTATTTTTGGGGATTCAGACAGTCGTGGGTTGGCCCTCCATTCAAGATGCTCTTGCGATGCTCCTTCAGAGCTTGTAGGTGGTCAAGCGCGAGATCTATGGCCTGCTGATATCCTTTGACTAGACCGAGAAACTTGTGACGCAAGGATTCTGCCTGCGTCGGGTTGAGAGGAGGAACCTTTTCGGCGATATCTAGGTTGAGCTGGGCTCGCTGTTGAGCGCTCTCAGCCCAATCTCGGATCAGCTTGATGGTTTTCTCATTTGAGGCGACGACCTCTAGGCAATATTCGAAGTATTCGTTGGTCTTTATTTTCCTCGTCCGCTCCATAGCGACTGCCTGTAGTTTAGGCTGATGGGGATATATCTTAATGAGAGAGGATGAGAATCGAGCGCTTGAAAATGGTGCGCTGAAAATGGTGAGGGTGAGTATGGTGTGGTTGAAATCAGTTGGACTGGAGATGTTGTGGCACTGCGGCAACAGTTTGTAAGATTGTTGACGCCGTCGAAGGTGAAAGTATGTGACGTTGACTTCACCCCACTTTCCCAGCCACACCGCCTCCAACTGCCATAGCTAAATCTTGACTATTTCTTACTCACTTGATTCTAGTGCAAGGCTAGGAAGGTAAAGAAACATACACGCTATTCTATAGCATCCGGCAGAAGGCATTATACACTGAAGTAAGTAGAAAGTACCTCATGATATGAAATTGCATAGTGAGATAGGATTGTTGTTTCAGTTCTTGCAAAATTCTACATCGCTAGCAAACACTACGTGAGCTCGCTTAAACCCTTTCAATATCTTATTCTTGCGTAAGCTGTTTGCTTGGGGTTCTTCTATTTACACTAAATACACATCCAAAGCATCACATGACGATCAAGCGTAATTGAATTCACCATAATGTACTGTGAAAAGTGAAAGATATTCTCAGTCAAAAGAGAGAGAAAGAGAGACAAATAGGAAAAAATAGGAACCTGTAGTATCATTTCCATATTTCAAAAATATCTATTTAACAGCCTCCATGAACGGCTTTGTGTCAACTTGGCATTTGTTCCCGCGAGAAAGCCGCAGATTGGCGTCGCACAACGAACCTACGCATGGAGATTTCCCTAACCCCGATGCCCCGTCTGAAAGGAGTTTCATCATTCACCCGGTATGCCTTAGCAACACGTTGGAATGTCCAAATTGACACTAGAAAGTCCACAAGAGCATTTGAAGAGATCGTTGTACGAGTATGGGGAAGGCTTGGATAGTGGAAAGGGGCATGGTAGGGAAATTCTTAGGAAATTCTTGCGCGGCTCAGGCTCAGAAGTAAGGACAGCGACAGCCTTTTTGAGCTCTACGAGCCATTGCATTCTTGTGTACGCTAGTCTTAGACTTATAATATTAGGCCTTCCACGACTTCTAATCTAAGTATACTGTGTTGATCATATGGTTTATTGTACCATACTGTTCCGCTAGGTAAGTGTTCTCGCTAGAGTCTGCGGCTGATCATTTGTATTCCGAACGTATTCTGGTCAGACGTAAAACCGCTGTTGCTTTCATTCTAAAACGTTAGCTGCTGGCTTCATTGATTTACGCGGCAACCGGGAAAACTTGCTTGTCGTCCTTGAAGATATTCATGTCTGCTTTTATGGATGACAGTACTGATAACAGACCACAGATAGATTGGGAAGAAGCTTGAGTTGGGAACAGACGAATGGAAGTATGACTACTGTAAATTGGGGCTTTACTGTCCCCCATGGACACGTAGTAGTTGAAACTAGGGAAGGATAAAATACAATGTCCTCAGGGATCACTCTACATGAGATTCACCTCCTCGAGGTTCTCGACCTTTCTCATTGCGAGTTCATCATCTTCAGAAAGTCCATGCGCAGTAACAGTTCCTGAGCCCAAACGGTTGGCCTAATACGTATTAGCTTTGAATCTTCATATTGAATTTTACATTAGGCTTACGTCTGGGGTTTGTTCTGTTGCTATAGCCTTGTTGAATATGTTAGTCATATTCCAATTGTTCATGTTCATAAGACTCACATCTCGATCATCTTCGAGAACTTCCTCACCCGAGCAGTCTTCCCATTCTCCAAGATACCCCTCTTGCTTGCCTAATTTCCTAACACCCCGTTTCTGTAATTCCTTTTTGACAAGCGCCAGAGTCTCCAGCCTCCTCTCCTTGAACAACTCAACCTGCTCTGATGTTCCGATATACAACTTCTCACTGCTCTCAATCCACTTCCTCAAATCATCCAACACCAAGTTGCTGAGCTCGCGAGCTTTATCCGAGTCTAATGGATGGATGATGTGCCAATGCCCTGCGTTCAGAAAAGGGCTCTTCGCGCCAACAGCTGCAGCAGGAATGGTATCTATCTCTTCATAGTAGGCGTGAGTTTGGGTCATCATGATATCTGACAACTTCATGTTTTCAAAGAAGTATTCCGGACATTTGGTGCGTGGTGGAAGATGCTCTGTTTGGCTAGTTGGCTCTGTGACTGAGTCGCGCCATACTAGGAGTTGAGGAAACGCATCGACGCGATTCGGGCGCAAGTTGAAGGTCGGACGAACTAGGGAGTTGAACATGAGTCCGCAGAGTATGTTGAGTAGTAGTACTTTTGATCTAAGTAATACATTAGAACTTTGTGAACCATTGGGTAAGGAGTAAGGGAACAAGACCAGCGCTGAATATAGAGTTGTTGTTGGTACGAAAGGTAGATTAGGTAGGAAGGCGGCAAACGGTGAGGTATATATATAGACGAGGGAGTGGTGGCAGCGAAGTTCGGTAGTGCGTAGGATTATGATATAAGCACGAAGTGAATCACGTCGAGGCAGCTGATTGAGTGAATGCAGGCAACTGAACAGGTAGACAAACGAGTACTACCCGGAGTATATTTGCATATGAGTGAAATACATACTTTTAGAAAACGATAATGAACACGCAAACTTTCGACAATATCAAGAAGATAATTTGTTTGATTGTTTCTACCTAGCTACATACAGTACAACAACATCATTAGCAGCCGATAATAAGCCCGCAACGGTCTCAAATGCAACTATCAATTATTCAGATTCTACGGAGTGGACTCTAGCGTGACACAATATGTTGGTAGCTACTAAGCATATCTTTGTGGAAGTAGAGGGTAAACCTAGCTCTTAGCATCCAGATCGATACCGTCAATATCTTCACACAGAGACTCGAATTCATCCTCCAATTCTCGTAATTGATTAGCCTGCTTATCAATACTAAGGCGATGGTTCAGTATCCTATTTCCAATCTCGGTAAGCCTGATGCCTATATGTGCATTAGAATCCTGGACATAAGGATCTTCGCAATTCTCTTTCTCGATACCGCTGTTAAATGCTGGAGGCGGGCCTGCGGACTGATTCTCGAATTCAGTATATTGCTCTTGTTGTGGTTCTTTCGAAGAAGGAGTTGTAAACCGATCATTGTGCTCATTATCCAACAATTTGTTCCACTCCTTGAGCATGCCACAGGCGGCCTTCTCTCCAATGATAGTGAGTTTGAAGTCTATGTCTTGACGTTCAGTGGGACTCATTCGTAGATACCAAAATCCGAACTCGAGCGATGAAATTCTCAACATATAACGTACGAGCTCATCTGGACTCATGAGGAAGACACAGGGCAGCTGTATTCCGTGGTTGGTAGATGATGTAGGTTGGCTTGTTTCATGGCTTGTGAATTGAGTAACTGGCTGCTTGCTCTTCGAAGGAGGCTTTGCCTTCTGCTCCCTGGGATGCTTGGTATTGGAGCGGTCCCCGGAAAACTGACGCCCCTGGAAATAATCTTCAGGATATCCGAGGTTGCCTGCCTGTTCATATCGTCGAATATAAGATTCGTTTTCAGTCTGATTGATCTTCGCATGGCCTTTCATGGGCTGGAGAGTTTCTGAGGGCAATGTCTCCATATAGTCTACGTAACTGTAAGAGGGATGATATTTCCGATACTCGCGGTAACAGTAGGGTTCGTATGAAGGCTCATTTTTCATAGATGACTCCGCAACCTCTGAGATCTGAGAACGGGGGAAAACCTCAGATGTCTCGCAGCGTTTGCGATATATATCTTCTATGTTGTCAAGAGTCCGTATCATATAGGGGTTGTCCACGAGTCCGGAGTCCTCTGCAGCATCTTTGATATAATAGTACAAGGCTGCCAGTTCCGCTAAAGACATTGAATCGAGGGCATATTTTGGGATAGGATGTGCATAGTGAAACAGAACGTCTTTGCGTATCAGGAGTCTTGAATATGACGGATCGCTTTGAAGGTCGGCGGCAGTGCTATCGTTGGGGCGTAGAGCCCAGATATGGCGTAGGGGCTCCATTGAAATGTCTCGTAGTGATATGAAGGTTAGGATAAGTGTTAGCAGCAGATTTTCTCAGAGAAGTTGTATTTCCTAAAAGCCTGGCTGAATTTTTGAAAGTCAAAGCAGAATCGATGATGGTTCTGGAAAGAGGGGCCTAAAAGTAGGACACAAGCTTGTTATATACTCTTGATGGATGGCATTCAATGCCTACATACTTAGTTTGCATTTGAAAGAGAAAATGAATAGATGCGAGCTCTTTGAATATTTACTTGGCATGCTTCATGGATGAATGCATAATACAAACTCCTCTGAACACGATGCAAAGGGATTCACCGTTACGACCTCGATTTTTACGCCTAGTGGCCGAAGTAGGATCTTCAATTTGAGAGTCCACATATTCACAGTTGCGGCTGATTATCGCATTGTAGGAATGTAGTATTCAATATCATAGAGCAAGGCTGTTAGAGTGAGTAATTTGGGTGCGGTCTTCGACATATTTTGGGTAATTAGGAAAATACCGTTCACGTAAACGAGTTGTAGGGTATGGCTTCTGCTGTGAGTAACAATATTTTTGCAACACTACTTGGAGATTAGGAAGCGCACCACCTTATATATGAGCAATATAACAACATATGAGGAATAATATGTTGAACTCATTGCATAATTCCCTCTCAGATCACTGCTCGGAGCGCCTCACAAGCTACAAATAGGGAGAACAATCTCCTCACGGCCACCATTCTCGTCGTAATAGTTAGTTTATCCTATAGAAAGCTCATATATTCTTCAATTTCAATAATAGAGTATTAAGTGATTAATATATGCGCTCACATTCACATTCATCTTTGGTGATGCTATACTAACATCAATCATGGGTACTATGAGAATATAGAGATCTTCCTTGACTGACTGCGCCTTGTCTAGGAACCTCCAGAAGGTCCTAGGTTTACATTCCTCCATCTGAGATTTATCATCACATCGTCGTATACCTATCAACACCACAGTGCTAGGGGTGAAGCTACCGTGTTGTGGCATAGAGTTGATATTTGTTTGGGGAAATTGGTCAAGATGTAATGTAACAAGTACATGTCTGATCTATTAATGCCCGCAAGCCGGAGAAAAGAGAGTAGATACATTCATGCAAAATGACAACGATCAGAATACCTCAATTAGTGGTATGGACATACTAAAACCCAGCGATAGCGAAATTCTTTTCAACATGCAACGGGCATTGCTTTGCCCGAACACTTCTGATTTTTTGTTTAAGGATATTTCTCAAACTCATTTAACCCACATAACGACTATGGGACACAAACTAATTCAGTCAAACGACCTTATACATTCAATAAGATTACTCCTTAACTACCATCAAATAACACATACTCTCCACACACTTGCTACCCAAGAAACCCCCTAATATCCCCTCCTTCCCTTATACATCCCGCCCCCACACCCAAAATCCTCCGCATCCCCCGTAACCCCATACCTATCATACGCCGCCCTCCTCTTCTCGTCCGTAAGAAGATCTCGCGCCCTGTTAAGCATCATTGTTTTCTCATTCGCCCGCTTCAACTCCTCCTCCCCGAGATTCGCATTCTTATCCGGATGAAAACGGATAATGAGCACCTTGTACGCCTTCTCAATCTCGGCTGTGCTAGATCCACGGCCTACACTAAGGACCTCGTAAGGGTTGAAGGGCTCGTCGTCGGTAGGTGAATAGGAGCTATACGTTTCGCCGCCAGGCTGAACCGGGAGATGTAAAGTCAGTACGATTCTTTCAAGGAGAGTAGATGCAGTTCAGGTACTAATACTAGAACAAGTAACAAGTACGAAATGTTTTGAATACCCCTACAGGAGGTTTTTTTTTTATTGATTTAGCAGTAGATCGTGGAGTTTAGATCCCCTAGTTACATACCCTGTGATTATAATCTGGCCCGGGGCCTCGGCTGCTTTCGCCATCCCTGCGATCATCGTCGTACCTCCGGCGGCTTCCATCGTCCCTACGGTCATCATTGTAATGCTGACTACGGTCATTATCCCTTCGGTCGTCATCGTTGCGATTGTCTCTTGAGCCCCTGCGGTCATCATCATAGCGCTGACGAGGGCTTCCGCCCCCCCTGTTGTCATCGTAGCGTCGACTATTGCTATCATCTTCCCTTCTGTCACCGTAGTAGCGTTGATGAGGGCTTCCGCCTCCTCTCCTATCATCATCGTAACGACGACTATCTCTATCTCCCCTGTAGTCATCATCGCGCCTATCCCTATCTCCCCTGCGATCATAATTGTCAGGACGACCACGCCCATCCTCGTTATACTGCCTATTTCCATCGGCTCCGCCACCCATGTCATACATATCACCGAATCTGCGTTGCCCATTTGGATCGGTCATCTGATAAGGGCCCGATGGCACAATGTATGGTACATCATCGTCCATAAAATTCGGGGCCGCATAGTTAACCATATAGACTGGATTGAACGACCGGTAGCCGCGCCAGTGCATCATGATCTCGATCCGCCTGGCGCTCTCTTCCATTTTATGAGGATTGCAACTATAGTCGCCAGACTCCAGCGCACGGCGAATTTCATTATGGTTGAATTCGAGTTCCGCGGGTGTCAAAGTTCTGAGATGGCGGAACTTAGCAGGGTGTAGATGCACAAGGCGTGGGTATGGTGGACAGTACATTGCGCAATTGTTGTTCACGCAAAATAGTTGTTGAATACAAAAGAGTGCTGTGGATGTTAAGCGTTGTGTGTAGTTGCGTGCTATAGAAGCATATAAAGTGCAAGTATTAGAAATGATAATTAAAGAAACAGAAAGCGTAAATGGGAATATATATACTATTACCAGGTCCTCCAAGTTGGCAGTAATTCACAAGCTATGCGCTATCAAGATTTAAGTGAAGGTACTAGTGATCTCTTCATCAGGATATTGTAACATACGTCCGGGAAGACGAAGTCTGCATAGCCAGTCTGGTTCACCGAAATGAAAGTGATGATTTAATTAAGTCTCCGAGATAGTCTACAGATGGAATGTTGATTAGTGTGATGGGAAGAGATTTGTGATAGAGAGGAGTAACTAGGAACGTTGCTTTAAAGCTCTTTCTCAGTAAGCAGATGATTATGAACACTGAGACTCGCGGCGTGAAGAATTTGGATAAAAATGTAGTGAACTTCATGGAATGATCGCCAACGTGTTCCTGGAAATGATTCTTCAAGCATATTCTATCATACCATACAACTGCCGTGAATCAGGAGCAAGTGGAGATAGACCATGAAGAGGAGATTATACGCAATCGCTCCAGTTAATTGATCGGGGTATCATACCTAAGCGCCCGCAAATGCTAATAGTTCAATCATGCGGCCGTCACGTTCTCCCCTCACCTTTCTCCCTCTCGATCCGAGCTCGTATATCCCTAACCAGGGCCTTCGCATCCTCGACCTCGACTCCGTCCTGACAGAGTTCATTCGCTAGCTCCATGGCCCTCTGGTACATGCCGCGCATATACTCCCATCTCGCTAGCCACAGCCTCGCCTTACTCGTCGTGGGCGTAACACCCACGCCACCTCCCGCCTCCCCAGCCTCTTCATATTCTGGTCCTTCCTCTTGCGCGAGAACTAACTCCATGTATGCGGCGCTCTCTGGCATATCGTGTATGCGTTCATAGAGCAAAGCTATTTGGTATAGAACTTCGGGGTCGAGTATGCCGCCGCCAAGCCCGGAGACCTCGCCACTACCGAAGCTCGATCCGATGCCGGCATCGTAGTATGATCCAGCTACTAAGGCACGTTTATACGCGCGTATTCCGTTTGTGATTTTCCCGACCTTGCCGAAACACTGGCCTACAGCCATCCACAGCTTGGGATCATAAGGTCGGAGAGCGGCGGCGCGTTGGTGATAGAACAATGCGTACGAATGCATCTCAAGGACTTCATATGTTTGGCCGAGGCCGTACCATGCGCGGTAGTCTTTTCTATTGACATCCACGGCGCGACGATAGGATTCAATGGCTGCATGGGTATTTTTCATTTCGACGAATTCGTGACCCATGAGAGTCCAGGCGGAGAGAAAGTTCCGGTCTAGGGTTAGCGCTCGTCGGAAATACATGACTGCTTTCTCATGCTCGGATTTAAGGGAGTAATAGTTCCCAACCACACAGCATGTTTCGGGTCTGAATTTGTCTGTGGTAGTTGCCAGCTGGGCTAAAAAGGCCAATTTTGCTCGCATTCCCATAACGTAGAGAATATTAGAATAGTTATCTAAAGAATCGATGCGATGAGGGTCGCTTTTCAACAGGTCGGAGAAGATCTGCTCGGCCTCGTCAAAGTCCTTGGTATGGTAGTGTAGAAGTGCTCGTTGCGTCTTCAGAAACGCCGAGGTCGGAAAGACGGACATTATCTGGGCGAGGGAGGCATGAACTTGATCATTTGACTGATAAAGATCTTGGGAGGCGCTGACGTGGAAGATGAACGTCATTATGTTTTGGGGCAGTCGAGGGATAACTTGGTTCAGCTAGGAAGTGTCAGTGCGGGTCTCTGCGAAAATTGGATGGACAAACCTCTTCTATAGTCCCGAGCAAGTTGGACAATTCTGACCATGCGCCCCAGTTGTACGAGTACTGATGGACACTCCGAACAAAGTAGTCCACTGCTAGCTTCTCGTTCTTCCCCTTCGCTAAGACGATGCCATACAGATATTCTAGCCATCCCTGAGGCTGTCTCCCGCTCATAGGTAGGCTATTGAACCACTCCTGAAGAATGGCCGATATACCAGGCAGCTCCTTGTTCAACGTCACGCCTCCATCCTGCGGTCCGAGGATCATCTCGCTATCTTCGTTCATGCGCTTCTCGCCTGCAATGTACCTTGCATAAAGGGCTAGAAACAGAGACTTCTGGCTCAGTCCCTGCACCGAACTGATGGGAATCTTCGAGTTTGAGGACGTTCCGGCTTTTTCTTTCCCTTTCTCTGAGTGCTTCGGCTGACCAGCGGGGGACGTTACTGGATGGCTCGAGCCTCTCGGGAGGACACTCGGGAGGAAGACAGCGGCGCATCGATCGTATTCGCGGCAGTCGAAGTATGTCTTCGCGAGGAGAAACTTGTGGGCTTCACGCGCTTCGAGTCGCAATTCGGCGGCATCTTTGGACACGTGGTTTGCAGGAGTCTGGGGAGGGTGCGCGTCGGACATGGGCGAGTCCACGTCGGTGTCTAATCCATCGTCGTCGGATGTGGGGAGGGAATTGAGAAGTTCAGCAGCCCTAAATTCAACAGTCAGCATAAAAACAGCAAACAGAAGCCTAATTAGAGCTGTGGCGTACCATTTGGCAGAATGGTACAGGCATCGCTCGGTGCAAGAGACGACAGCGTCCTGCAGCTGGGCCTTGAGCTGGGCCTCGTCGGCCTGGGAGAGCGTAGCCATCGTGTGGCGCGTCCAGAAGAGACCTCAGAGCATCGAACTGACGTACGGCGATAGCTTTCGGGTCGAATGTGGCTTTGCAGGTCTGGCCGACGCGTGTGTTGATACTTTGTTGCGGAGGGGCAACCACCGGCGACTAGTTCTTCCCACCCGGAATAAGCCTTGGCCTCACCACATTCCCCTCCGTGGCTCCATGACTCTTACATTCATCTTACATTGACTTGTGCAACTGCTGCAGCAGCTACTGTTCGCTCTATACTCATCCAACATGCCGACTACACTCGCGGAATTCGAGAGCGTCTGGCCGCGCATCGTGGCCGACATCGAGGGCCATGTCAAAAACTACAAGCTTCCCCAGCAGTCGCTTGATTGGCTCATCAAGGTAACCCCACCAACGTCTTACATTCCTTCAAATCGCTCAACAACGCTCTAGCAACTCAACTACAACACCGTCGGCGGAAAATGCAACCGAGGCATGTCCGTCGTGGACACGTCTTCCCTTCTTCGCAACAAAACCTTGGATCCTGCCTCGGAAGACTACTTCCGTGCTGCACTTCTGGGATGGATGATCGAGCTCCTCCAGGCCTTCTTCCTCGTCTCTGATGATATCATGGACTCGTCGAAGACCCGCCGTGGAAGCCCGTGCTGGTATCTCGTGCCCAACGTTGGCATGGTTGCCATCAACGACGCATTCATGCTCGAGTCGTCCATCTATCTTCTGCTAAAGAAGCACTTCCGCCAAGAGAAGAGCTACATCGATATGGTCGAGCTGTTCCACGAAGTCACGCTACAGACCGAGCTCGGCCAGATGTGCGATCTGTTGACGGCGCCTGAAGATCACGTAGATCTCGACAACTTCAGTCTGGAGAAGTTTAGCTTTATCGTCATCTTCAAGACTGCATATTACTCATTCTACCTCCCAGTCGCTCTGGCACTCCACTTCTGCGGCTTTGCCACTGAGAGGAACCTCCAGACTGCATTGGACATTTTGATCCCTATGGGCGAATACTTCCAAGCGCAAGACGACTACCTGGACGCATTTGCCGACCCAGAGACTCTTGGAAAGATTGGCACAGATATCCAGGATAACAAATGCTCCTGGCTAATCAACCAGGCCCTCCGGAAAGTCAACCCAGAGCAGCGAAAGATCCTTGAGGAGAACTATGGAGTTAAAAGCTCCGAGACGGAAGCCAAGGTCAAGGCCTTGTACCACGAGTTGAAGCTGGCCGAGTTCTACGAGCAGTGGGAGGAAGAACGCGTAGCTGATCTGAAAACGAAGATCTCCAAGGTAGATGAATCTGAGGGACTGAAGAAGGAGGTCTTCGAGGCGTTCCTCAAGAAGATCTACAAGAGGAGCAAGTAGGCAATGAAAGATTACGTTAAGATGAAGCGATGAGGGTCTGCGACATACCATGGCATCTTGAAAGTGACCAATGGTACATAGATTGGATTATGTATCCCCAAGTAGATGTGTGATAGAATGAAAACATTCAGTTATAGCTGGTCAATTGACCACTGCTTCCACTCAGAGCGTCCATATTTGATTTCATTCACAACATCTGGGCTAGACGTGCAGGCAGTCGAACGCTGTCTAGTCTATGCCTACTTAATGCTTGTCTTCTTCCTCGATTCGCGCCTTAAAACGTGAGACACAATGAAGAGATAAAAACTTTAGGTGTGACGGATAGCTTGGAAAGTTGATGACGTTAACCAGGGGAATTTGTAACCAAGTGCGATCGTAACAATACACTAATGCAGAGAAGGACACCCCAATATTAGGAATGGATGGGTATCACAAGATGTGACTTCTTGCAGTCCCCGTGTTGAGGTCCTCGCAAATGTGAATGAGGCTGAGATGGCGGACGTGCGCTCGGAGATTAACTATATCAGGCTTAGCGGTACTAGCGGCTCGCTTCGCCGCGTCCATAAAAATTCTCTTCGGACCTCACCTCTTCCTCTCCTTCAACGCATCCATCAGACAGTTCGACCCTCATCTCACCTGCTTCTCTACGTTTTGTATTGAATGCAATCTCGAGTATACCCATTGAGAAGGTTGCGATTCAGCGATGCGGAGAAGGACCAGTACTCCATTAGAACTGGCTGTGCATTATTTAGTTGCGCAGGCGGTGTCATAGGGGTGGTACATCTATTTGCGAACAGGCTCTCTTGAAGACTCGTCGTCCATGCGCTCGCTAATCGCTATTCTTTCATGTTTTGCGACCCCTCAAAATTGTGATTCCGAGTAGTGGCGCGACTCACGCGTGGTCACGATCGCTCCGCCCGTGCTGCACGTCTCCACTTCGATAAGGCGTAGTTCACTCTTTAAATGCCGGTATTTGGATAGGGATCTCCTGTTTCTCGTGGCTACCCACCTAAATTTCTTGCTCCCCGCCAAAGAGATCGAGTCTTCTTTGAGTTTAGAAGCATACTTGTTCCGCGGAGCATCATCTTCGTACGAAAGTATCTCATAATTGTCCACTGTTCATAGTATATTGCATTTATAAGCTTGGAATGGCAGCAAGTTTGCGACTTACACGCCAAACGTATCCTGTCTCTCGCTACTGAAACATGATACTCGATTGTGCGAATCCGCCTCTACCAAATTCCGTATCCACTATTAGAATCATTTGCAGTCTTGACTATTGTTTCACTGAAGAAGGACTCTGTCATCACTCAATCAGCTTATGACAATTTGCGCAGTGTTAATCACTTTAATTGAAGCCCAATAGGCATTCGATTTGAGACATAAGATGACCTGATAGTGACAATGCTAAGGTTAAACCTGTTTGTCGATAGTCCGTTATTCTGCTTTTTCTTGAGCTACAATATAGTGTTTCTCCCCTGAAGCAAAATTGTGACAAGGTAGCAGATCAAGCTGCTGTAATAAGAACAATGGTAGACTCAGCTTTACGATGAATAATATGTTATATTGATGATCTTAGGTAAGTACAGCACATTCTTCTTTGCAAAACATAAATTTTATAGCTATTATCTGGGCTGCTTAGTTGTAGTAGAAATTTTTGAACACTTACCTTTTTCTAGAGTTCCTGTTCCTGTGAGAGCCCGCAATAAGACTCTGTAAGTGTAAGTGCTGCGGCAGTTTTCTGGTCAAAGCTCAAGGTGTTAAAATTTTGTCTCCACTAGCGACTGAAGGCCCAAATTCCATGCTTACAATCATATGATATCTTGACTTGCGAATATAAATTTATTGCTGTGGAATGAGAGGGTGAATAGGCAGTCACGTGCCTGCTTTGCGTAACCATGGATTTGTTGTCTGCTCTATATTCGGCTTAGCTTCCCCAAGTGGTTAGTCTATTTACATGCTAGGATTAGTTTTATCGCGACACGAATCGTCGTTGGCGACAGAAGTGGGATAATTTGTTGGCGGCTGAAGACACCCAGTAAGCTCTTCGACGCCGGATCTCACATATTTAACATGTGCATCGTTAGAGAGAGTCGTTAAAAGGATCTTGGGATAGTATTACTGGAAAGCTTCGCGGAATGTGCACCACATTAGAAAATCAACGAATACTATCGTGAGTTCTATCGTGAGTCGTTAAGTTGGAAGCGGTGAGCAAGTGCTCGGCCTTTGTACCCGGCCAGACATTAGGGGCCTTCGGAAACAGGGTTACGCAAGCCGACGCTCTGGCGAGCGGGGCTACGTACTGCCCTCAAACCTCCCACAATTCTTTGAACCCCCAGAGAAACCAATATTCTGCCTACATCGCACGTCAATCTTTATTGCGAGCCTCAATATCGATCATAATCCAACCATTTATCCTCCCGACAATAGCCGCAGGGTCTACATGCTTCTTGCGGGACCTGCAGCTTCGTCTGGTGGTCTGTGTGCCCAACTTACGTCCCGAAACTCTGGTCACTGTGGTGGAGTTTGCTATCAGAACAGTGTCACAGACTACCTAAAACGTAGCGCACGCAGGCGCACGCATTCACATACATTCTAGCACCTGGACTATATTGGCCTTACATTATATGGAATCTTATTCGTTGTTATGGGTTTCTCTGGGAAGCCAAGCAAAGGGTGTGCGCCCTGCCGCGCCAAAAGAACCAAGTAAGCACACTATATCGCGATGCGTTTACCTATTTGGGTAACTGTCTCGCAGCGGCGACCCACGAATGCTAACGCCAATCAGATGTGATCTCGCCCAACCATTCTGTACACAATGTGTGAGAAAGAATAGGATCTGTTCCGGTTATCGCGATGAGAAGGACATGGTTTTTGTAAACGAGACGAATCTAGTCGTTCGCAAGGCCTCTCGACGGGCCGATTATCAGCCACAGCCGTCGTTTTCGGTTGATCGATTCATCCTTGACATGCTCAACATGCAGCAACCTTCAAGGAGAGCTGCCCTAGATGACGAGGCAATGATGCATTTCTTCGAAAACTACAACAAGAAATTCTTCCTAGCAGAAGGCCGACACGGCGAGAGAGGCTTCGATTACATGCTCCCTCTTTATAAGAATGACAGCATCACAGGCGGTCCAGTATCAGAGATCATCAGAGCGAGTGGCTTAGCTGCTATGGGAAACAAGGGTAACCCCAGCCTTTTAATTGCTGCCAGAGCCAAACAAGTCAAAGTCCTCCGGCAACTGAATCAACAATTGCAAAATCCCAAGACCGCCTTTTCTGAAGCAACGCTACTAACAGCTGTCTTGCTCGGTGTTTTTGAGGCGAGTTAACGTCTAGTATCCGCATATACGGCTGCTGATGTCATGGTAGAACATAATTTGGGACTCACCCCAGTCCATGCAGATCAGGACATCACATGTGCAAGGTGCAGTGACATTGGCGGGGCTTGTAGGACCAGCGCAGCTCACCGGTGCCGTGGGTCGGGGAATATACTTGCGAATACGCGAGAATATGGTAAATCTTCTCCCCTGGGAAATCATGCAGAACATCCTAACCCACCAATAGCTAGCTCATTGCTTCCTTACGCGTGATCCCTTCCCAGATTTTCTCCTTGAGCCTGAAGGAGTGGAGCAACAGGATTCTAATCCTGTATTGTGGAGACTCTTCTCGCGTCTATGCCAAGTACGCTCTGACCATAAGATCAAAGGCTCTGTGGATACAGACATGGCGATAGAAGCACAACGTATCATGGACGAATTAGAGATATGGGAACAAAGTATACCCGAATGGAAGCCTAGCGAGACAACCTTGTCAGCATTGGCAGCGAAGCGCAAGGAAGATGATCCGCACCGTTACGTTTGGCTATGGACTCTCTGGATGCTCCACCAAACATCTCGAATTATGGCGTCGGAACTGGTGTTAAATTGGGCGCGAGCCCAGGCTCTACTTACACCTAGTGTTTCAACTTCCACGGCAGTGGACAACGCCATTAGCGCTCACATTAAAGTATGCGAGGAGCTGAGGAAGAGAACGGACTTTCATTTGAACGAGTTTAGGAGCATGGAGGCTGGTATTGGAACCGTCGCAAGTTACGATCTTCTTTGGCCGCTTTTTATACTCGCCAGCTCATCTACCAGCACCAAGGAGACCATGATTTGGATTATCAAGTCAGCCGAATTCATAGGGGAAGAATTTGGAATAAGGCAGGCTAAGATATTAGTGGATGGTATAAAGAAGTATATATAGGACGTTGTATAGTCCCTCATATTCTATGCTGATGGCATATTTCTTTTCTTTCCGATATCGTCGACATTCTAAGTATTAATTATGCTGGATAGAATTCTTGTCGGGTATAAAAGAAAGAAATACATGCTCCTCAATCTAGCCTTGAGTCATCCAGCAATCGTTCTCTAAAATGCCCTAGATCATGACTTGTAATGCTTATCAATTGTTTCTGTAATAGACGATACGTGGTTGCCGATACACGCGAGTGGTATGAATCCGGCTGAATCCTCGTCGAAGCTGCCTTCAACTTCCAGGTTGATGCAAATGGCCCGACTGTGGAACTGATGGAGACCTTCGGCCAGAATTTGCTTGCAACCGAAGAGCCACAACGGGAGCCTCGATCTATCCTGGCGTTTGTTTACCTCACCAAGCCTAACTTTATTCTAATGTTGCTTTACTTTGCTATAGGTTACAGTAAAGCCAATTTGGCCTTCATGAGCCTCGTATGGGCCGTCTTCGAAGCCGTAATGGTAGACCTGGTCGCGAAGTTCTCGTGATAAGAGCAGAAAAGAGTAATTTTCAGGCGTATTTATGATTTTGAAGGCCATACTCGCATGTTTAGTCGAAAATTAGGAAGAATCCTAATGATTGAATATGGCGTACGGAAAGTAGTACATCCAGAAGTTAGAGAGCGAAGTGTCGTAGTGTTGCCGTTCCTATCTTCGTCATATCTCCGTCACATCTCCGAACAATCTCCTCAGCTCGATTCACAATCTGTTGTAAAACACAAAAGCCAAAACATCAATCAGGTGACACAGTCACAAGGCAAAACACCAACCAGGCGATATAGTAGCGATTCCATTGACCAAATTAATGATAAACTGTCTCTTTCGGACGTGCTGTTTTCCTACTCCTTTTCCAGGCTCCCTGTCATATGGTCATTCCGCAACCCCGGCAGCGATCCTCCTCCAATGCATGGTGAAACGCCGTTTCCACGAATCCATTTCCGGCCGAAGTTCCGCGGCTAGAATTTCTCCGATGGCGTACGACCGTGTCCCCATCTCATTTATTTGATCCTATGGCTTCTAGACTCAGCTTGCCGATTAAGTTGAAGCTACGCGTTTTCATGCATCGGGCTATTTGATAAGCCGATCGTGAAACAATCAATTATACTCTCTGGCTAAGCTTTGCGCCCAGCGAGATGACCAGGACGTGTTTCCACCCTTGTCCCCACTGCGTAGTCGGATTGTTTGAAATGAAGTGCAGTTTGTGAATCTCATATATTCTTCGGAACTCTTCAAGCTTCCAACGCACGCCAACCACTTCTGAAGCCAGTTTTCATTCTTTATATATACCACTGCGTCTTCTTCCATTCATTTTTCTGCTGTGCAGTTCTTAGCTTTACACTATGCGACTCTCTCCATTCCTTCTCGGCGCTGTTGCGCTTTTGCCCACCACGGTTTTGTGTCAATTGTCAGGAAAAGTTGGACCTTTGACAACCAGGGCCGCGAAGACTGCCAAAAAGACATGCAATGTCTTGAACTATGGAGCAAAGGCCGACAAGGCTACCGATCTTGGTCCCCCGCTAGCGGCCGCTTGGGCTGCGTGTAAAACAGGTGGTACCGTCGTGATTCCATCCGGCAACTATGCTATGAAGACCTGGGTCACTCTGAAAGGAGGCTCTGCCTGGGCCCTTCAGTTGGACGGGGTTATCTATCGCACAGGAACCGACGGCGGAAATATGATCTTCATTGGCGCTACCGACGACTTTGAGCTTTTCAGCAGCACGGGCAAAGGTGCCGTTCAAGGTATGTATCCTGCATATGAATTTCCCATGACGGACCTAACGAGAACGTAGGGAATGGCTACGAGATTCATGCGCAAGGCAGCAGGTCTGGTGCCCGTATTCTCAGATTGAACAAGGTCACCAACTTCTCCGTCCACGACGTCGTTCTAGTTGATGCCCCGGCATTCCATTTCTCCTTGGACACTTGTACGAATGGAGAGGTATACAACATGGCCATTCGAGGTGGAGACTGGGGAGGTCTGGATGGTATTGATGTTTGGAGCAACAACATCTGGATCCATGATGTAAGGCTTCCTCGTTGACCTCATCTAGGAGGCCTTTGGCTAATATAGGACAGGTCATGGTAACCAACAAAGACGAGTGCGTGACGGTCAAGAGCCCTTCCAAAAACATTCTCATCGAAAACATTTACTGCAACTCGAGCGGCGGCTGCGCGTTGGGGTCCTTGGGTGCCGATACCGCCATCTCCCAGGTTCACTACAAGAACGTTTACACCTGGAAGTCCAACCAGATGATGATGATCAAATCCAACGGAGGCAGCGGCTATGTCGAAGATGTTGTTTTTGAGAACTTCATCGGACACGGAAACGCGTATTCTCTCGACGTGGACCAGTATTGGTCGAGCATGAGCACCATTGCCGGGAACGGAGTGCAGCTTAGCAACTTAACCTTCAAGAATTGGAAGGGTACGGAAGCCAACGGAGCGCAACGAGGCCCTGTCAAAGTCTTCTGCGCAGACGGCGCTCCCTGCACGGATATCACCATCACCGACCTCGCGATGTGGACCGAGACTGGCTCCAAGCAAACGTACAGCTGTCGGTCAGCCTATGGATCTGGCTTCTGCCTCAAAGCCGGCACTTCAAAGTCTTATGCTGCTATCACGAGCACCGTTACCGCCGCACCTGCAAAATACTCCGCGGCAACCATGGCGGGCGACTTGAAGACGGCATTTGGAACTACTGTGAGTATCCCGATACCGACGATACCTGTGTCATTCTACCCAGGCGCTACTCCGTATAGCAAGATTGCGGGAAGTTGAGCAGAGGCCGAGTAGGCTGAGCCTAAACATTTTGTCTTCTTTATATATATATTTATTGTGTCGAACTTCGTATATATCAACAGTTTCAGAAGCCTGCGCATGATCCACGCCACTACATAATCTTGGGCGAAAAAATACTACGAATACCGATTTTGCAATTGGAAATAAAGGGGTATCTAAACAAAAGGCAGGGACCGAATTCCGAACGCCGAAGTAGATCCCTGAAAAGTTATCAGTCTACCCAGGATATCCTACGACATTTATCCTTCAACAAATCCGATCAAGTCTATTCCTCTTCGTGTATCCCACACAATATATCCTTTTGTATTCTCTTCTTGGTATACCAGTCATTCCTACCCTAGTATATCCAACCCCTTCCTCGTCCAAACTCAGACGTTAACGTCCGATGCCGATATCGTATGCAGCATAGAGCTCAGTGCTTGACACAGAAGATGCTGCTGATCCCGCAACTTCTGCTTCTCTATATCATACGCCTCTTCCTCGTCATCGGTCTCCCCGTCCTCCTCATTCTCCAAACCCCCTCGTGTCTCCTCGAGGATACTCTCCAGACGGGTATCCAAGTCCCACCCATCCAGTCTGGAGATGGCTTTGAAACATGCGCCGGCCAGGGCACCTACGGCAGCTCCAACTGTAATGCCCTGCGCGCTAGTCTCGACAGTTAAGCACCCACGTCCCTGGGTAACAGCCAGACGCGTGCATACCGGTCGTGCGAGCATATCCCCTTTGAAGTTCCTCCACTTGGAAGGGAGACTGGTCAACATTTGGGCCAGGTTGAACAGCTGGGGGATCAGCATCGGGAAATCGACCTCCCCAATGACGCCAACATTCACCATGAGTGCGGAGCCCTCACCCGAGATACATACTAGACCCTCGAGTTGTTGTAGGAGAGGGTGGATGTGGGAGAAGTCGAACTTGGGATGGATCCCGTAGCACCATCTACATAGGGGCAGGACTATGTCTGACAGGATGGGGTCATGGGAGTAGACGCCAGGTGTTGAATCCATCAGAACACCTTCCCGAAAATCCTTTTCGCTTTCCTCGTACTCGTCCCAGACGTGGTCAGTGACTTCCTTGTCTGTAAGAACGTGCTGGAAAGCCTCGTAGGCTTTGACGAAGGCCACTTGATCACTGTGGCACAGATGGCTGGCCGCCACGTTCCATGTACCGTTGAAGTGGGCGGTGGTATCATTGGTCGTCTTTGGCTTTTTCCAGAGCTGGTGTTGAAGGGAAAGGGAAGTGGTGATTAGGGAGTCCCAATATTGGTTGACTAGTCGAGCGCGAGCAAGGTCGTGGTATGGGAGATGGCTTAGAATGTTCTCCAGGAGCTCGTAGGTTTGTAGGGGGTGGGCCATTGCGGTTGATTTTTTGCTCGGTGTTGCTGAGCGAGGGAGAATGTGTGTGTGTGGTTGGAGTGTGTGGTTGGAGTATGTGTGGTTGGTGTGTGTGTGGTTGGTGTGTGTGTGGTTGGTGTGTGTGTGGTTGGAGTATGTGTGGTTGGAGTGTGTGTGGTTGGTGTGTGTGTTTGTGTGTGAGAGAAAGAGAGAGAAGGAGCGATGGAGAGAGAGAACCTCTGGATTTATACGTAAGAGTGTCTGTGTGTTTGAGCCCGTGCGTGTGACCATGTGACGTGGAAGGAGCAGACGAATGGGTTGCAGGTGAAAGACCCTCGCAAAGTGGGAGAGCCCCTGCTTATATACACCCAGCAGTCATTGATCCACGGTTCGCGGCGTATGCGTTGAATTTTATTAGGTAAACATACACATATTCACTCGCCTGATCTTCTACATCGGCCACGAGAGGCAAATTGAGACAGGGGGAAGAAGCATTAGAACTGCGGTACTAACCCCTACTCTACCTTCCATGCAAGCTTATGAGACGGATCAACGAACCCCAGGCAAGGATGTGAGCATTGGGAGTGCTATAGCAACCCGTACTGAACAGTGACAACGCGAACGGAAACCCCTGGCGAGAACCAGGATACATTCATATTTGAGTGGTTCGCTACCGTTAATCATATTTTATATTCGAGGTTCGTTACCGGTATTCGTATTTTATATTCTAGGTTCGCTACCGTCTTACATATACGAATTTGCAAGCCGGGTAGGCATAAGCGCGCACTATCGTCTTCAGCGCAGGATAAATTGTGAAGAATAACTTCTTTATTTTGTTTTCAACTATCTTCATTAGGACTTCGTATATTATACGTATGGGTTTATGGATGCTGGGGTATCGTGTATTTTGTCGTCCTCTGTCTGTTTGGTGATTCTCACAGAGGTGGATTCGTCCGAAGTCCTTCCATCCGCAAGGTCTCAAGACTTGGTTCTCGCTCTTTTCAATCGTGAACGAGTGCTGTCGTTCGGTCATGCAAACTTTTGTTTTTCTTCGCGCTTTCTTTCAAATCCACTTCATAGCCTCGCTCCTCTCGAGCCCAATCATATCCTTCTCATCTACGACCTCTCCCAACACACCAGCCTTCTGCAAAATTCCCACCGTCTTCTTCACCACGCTCCTATCCACGCCCCTCACATCATGTGCAAACCTGACCGTCTTGAGCCACTCCCTCGCATCCTCCTCGGAATAATCCAACTTCGTGCTGATATACGCCACAGCCTCCTCCTGGTTTTCCTCAAAGTGCCTAACACCTTTATTGATCTTCTGTAGCGCATCTTCCAGATCCTCTTTTAGGGCGGGCTGCGAGGCATTGGGGCCTTTACTCCAATTTTGCGGATTGAGGAGGGAGGTCGAGGCGACGATTTTCCAGGACGACCAGGGTGTGTAGATTTCGCCGACGCGCTTGATCTCGCCGTTGTCATAGTACCGTTTCGACGTGAAGTGCTCCCACATGAAGAAGTCGGCGGTCCTATTGTTCACGCCCTCTCGCAGCCGCGCAAATGTCTCCAGGGGCTCGATCGGGAATGGAGGGTCCTCCTTGGATGCTTCGAGCCACCCCTGCTGATCTGCAAGCACATAGCTCATGACATAACTCCCACTTCCCACTCGCGACACACCTACCCTCTTCCCTTTTAGGTCTTGTATGTTGTTTACATCTTCCCGTCGGGCTCCAGTCGATATGGCCCAGCACAGCGGCGTCTCAACGTACGTCCCCACGACTCTAAACCCCGCATCTTTCTGCGCGGCTTGCGCCTTGCCGAGCGCCGCGATCCAGCCTTCTGTCAGCCCGACCCCGATGTCGATGTCGCCGGATTGGAGCGCGGTGACCATGTGTCCCGTGCCCGCAGGGTAGGGAAGGAGGGTTGCGGAGAGGTTAAAATGCTTTTTGGCGAATTCAAGGGGCGTTGAGAAATGCTCTGGAGGGCGTTAGGTAGGGATAATAGGCGGGGAGAGCGGGGAGAAGGGAAGGTACCCGGGACGAAGCCTATCCGTAGTTGAGAGGCAGACATTCTGCTTGTGGAAAATTGGCGGAGGAATTGTGGTTGGGATAGAGGCGCGGCGCGCGAGATGCGGAGGCTGCGTAGCATGACGCTATGCGCTTGGGTTGAGGTAGTGTCGTGGGGTAAGCTGCGCGGTTCGGAGCTGGCTGGCACGTCAAGGGGAGCAGCAAGACGAGTAGGAGAAATATAAACGCGTAGCGCCTGTATGCACAAGAACAGTCAGCTGGGCTCAAAAGAGTGAATGGCGGCGTGAGCACACGACGCTCAGCTTCGGACGGGAAATGGTAAAGTGGACGCTCGGGCCACCGTCCACCATGCTCTCAGTTCCGATTGCGTTCCGGTCCGACTTCCGGTGCAGCAAAATTCGCTCGACAATCACACCATCATTCCATTCTCTCGCTGTTCATTTCCTCGTTTATCGTCTCGTCTTTAGGCGCAAGAGTTGATACCCTATAGATCTGTTTTGTTGAAATCCGATTTCATCGCCTATCTCTAAGCATCGTTATCTACGCATTCCGCATATCAACGAGTAACATGACTTCTCTCCGGGCGAAAACGATAGCCATCATAGGTGCAGGACCCTCAGGACTAGTTGCTGCAAAGTATGGCATATCCACCTCGTTTCTCCCAACTTACGCTTGCCATAACTGACCAGCCTAGATATCTCCGCGCCGAAAGAGCCTTTGACAGAATAGTCATCTTTGAGCAGCGCAACCAGGCCGGAGGAATCTGGAACTACACGCCCGATGACCGGACTGAGGACATCTTCGCCATTCCCCAAACGAACCCCGCTGGCAAGAACCAAGCGCCAGCATGGCGCGAACCAAGGAGCCACAACAACGGCGTGAACGGTGTAAACAAAGTGCCGACCTTCCTCTCCCCAGTATATGACAAACTAGAAACGAACATCCCAAGAGGGCTTATGGGCTTCCAGGACCTCCCTTGGCCCCAAGACAGCCAACTTTTCCCCAAGCACGAGACAGTGCTAGAGTACGTCCAAGATTACGGCAAGGACGTGCAAGACCTGGTAGAATACTCGACCCAAGTCACCGAAGTAGAAGCCGCGGACTCCAAACCCGACGGCCGCTGGACCCTAACCACGCTCAATCTTATCACGAACTCGACGCAGGAAACTACCTTCGACGCCGTAATCGTCGCAAACGGCCACTTCATCGTGCCGTACATCCCCGACATCAACGGCATCCGAGAATGGAACGCAGCACACCCCAACCTAATAACGCACTCGAAATACTTCCGCCACCCCTCGGAATTCTCGGGCAAGAAGGTAATCGTAGTCGGCAACTCGGCCTCCGGCGTCGACATCAGCACCCAAATCGCCTCCACGTCCTCGCACCCACTCCTCTGGTCCGTCCAATCCGCCTCCATGTTCACGCCCGCCCCATCCACCTCGAAACGCGAACTACCCCCGATTGCGAAATTCCTGCCCGCATCCCGGGGCGTAGAATTCGAGGACGGCAGCGTCGAGCACGACATCGACGCCATCGTCTTCGCAACCGGGTACTTCTACTCGCTCCCCTTCCTGCAAAATGTAGCTCCGGCGCTGATAGGAGACGGGACCCACGTGCAGCATACGTATCAGCACCTCTTCTACGCGCCGCGCCCCACGCTCTCCCTCCTCGCCCTCAACCAGCGCGTCATCCCGTTCCCCATCGCAGAGGCCCAAGCCGCGGTCCTCGCGCGCGTCTACTCTGGCCGTCTCCCCCTGCCCTCTCTCCCCAGCATGTCTAGTTGGGAAGACGGCGTGAAGAAAGAGCGGGGTGCGGGACGAAACTTCCACGTCCTCTCCTTCCCTCAAGATGGTAATTACATTAATGAGTTGGGGCACTGGGCTGCAGAAGCCGAGACGAGAGATGGGCTGGAGAATGCGGGCAAGGGGAAGATGGGGCCGAGGTGGGGGGACTGGGAGTTCTGGTGTCGAGAGCACTTTCCTGCGATTAGGGCGGCGTTTGGGCAAAAGGGGGAGGCAAGACATGCGATTAAGAAGTTGGAGGAGTTGGGGTTCGATTATCAGGAGTATGTGGAGAAGAAGGGGAGGGAGGAAGGGAAGCTGATATAGGGTTCACTATAGAGGGGGTGGGGGCCATTGAGTGTTGAAGGGATGAAGAGTGAAGGAAGTGGAGAATATTCATCTACCATAGCTTGCGCTTCAAGGTGGCGAGCTTGTATCTACATACTGTCCAGACTACTATCTACCCTGCTAAAATAAACAGTCCATAGAATCATCAAATCATATCAAGCTCAAATCTCCCGCCAATCTAAACGCCGCCCTTCATAAGCAAGTACATCCCAACCCCTCGCCGATTGAGCGTAGAGTAGTATAACCTTCAACGGATATGGATATCAGATACCAAAGTCAGAGTAGAGGTGAGCGTGTACATTACATGCACAGTCCAAGTCTGAAACCTCAATGACCCACTCAACCCACATTCGTTCTTTAGAACTCTCCCCCTCCACCGCCTAGAGCAGCAGCACCCCACACGCCCACAAGCCCCCAGAACCCGACTCTCCATCCCCGCCAAAGCCCGTGAATACCCTGGCCCTTCCTCACTCTCGTTCGTGCTGAGAATCCGGGTGTCTTGGCGACTTGCTTCGCGGGGGTAATAGGGGTGAAAGGGGTGCCAGGAGTGCCAGGTACAGTCGAAGCTGCAGATGTAGTTCCAGCCCCTGCCAATAAAGCTCCAGGACCAATAATGGATACACCCTCGTCCCTCACAATAAACCAGATGGTCCCAAACAGGCCCTTATATGGACCGGGCTCTACGATTGTTTTGAAGCTGCGAACAGACGGATCTTCGTCTTCCATGCCATAGACTGCACTCTTAGGCTTCTTGTTCTGCGTGTCTCTGAAGTTCTCGGCGAGGCGGAGGTTTTCATGTTCCTGGAGAACGGCGACTTGGCCACGGCGGAGGACAGTTTCGACGGGAAGACGGAGGAAGAGTTCGGTAGTAGAGGAAAGGAAGGTCGAGATTGAGTATATGGAGGGAGTAAGGATGGGGTCTATTGAGAAGTACGACCGAAGGATGAGGGGGGTGGAGGAGGATATTATTGTAGGGAGGGTGGCGTGGAGGAGGGTCACGGGAAGCAGACTAGGTGGAAGAGAAATGGAGGGAAGGAGAGATAGAGAGGGGTATATGGTCCGAGGGGGAGCGTTTGTGGGTGTGACAATCAGGCGTGTGCGGACGATGTCGAGAGGTGCAAGTGCGAAAGCTGCAATTGCAGTAGCGGATACGGCCACGACGAGGGACAGGAGTGGGTTTGGGCTGTCGATGATATCGAGGCCTCCGATTCCACTGGCAGCAGTGCCCATGAGCCCTGAATCGGGAATATTGAGCAGTGCCGAGAGCAAACTGCGAGTCCAGCTCTCGGTTGTCTTAAGCAGAAAGTTGTAAACAAAGGTCACATTCGTGCCTTTCCACACGCCCCATGCCGATTCCTTCTGCCAGAGCTGAGCTATAACTTCGAACAGCGAGTCCGCTTTCCTGAGCTCGAGGCTGCGGAGTGCGGGTGGAGGTGCCCGCGTAGGTGTGGAGGAGTTGGATCGGCTCGGTGCGTGGCGGCGGCGTATGGGCGAGCGTGAGTTTGCACCCGGCGGGGAGAAGGGCGGATCGAGAGGGCGAGGCGCAGTAGAGGTGAAGTAGTCGGGAGAGTCGTCGTCCGATTCGTCCGAGGGAAACTATCGGGTCAGTCTTCTGTAGGCGGTGGGAGGTCACAACCAGAGACGCATACATCCTGGAACTTCCCGCTCGCATATGAGCTCGGCCTGGTCCTGGGCTCGTCGACGGCTGCGATCAGGCCTGGCACCTGCCCCGATGCCTGGTGCACCTGCAGGATGGTCTTCGCAACCTCGAATGGTTGTGCGAGCAGGACCGAGGTGTAATTCCACAGCGCCTGGTCTATCAGCCTCTTCGCATGGCCGGCCAGGGTGGGCGAGTCGTCCGGGAGATACGAGTCGTAGTCGAGGTCGGAGAGGATGTCGCGGGCCTGGCTGCCAAAGCTCGGTTTGGGGGAGCGCGAGGAATAGGAAGCGGCGGGAGCGGGAGCGGTGTGGTTCTGGGGCACGTCGTGGGCAGGGCCAATCGAGGGCGGGATGTAGTACGGGCGCAGCGGGTTCGGGGCGTCGCGCGAGGTCGCCATTGCGGGTGTGTGAGGGGCGGCGGAGGAGCAAGACGGCGTGCTGCTGTGGGGTTGTCGTAGTAATGGCCCGCCGTGGGTTCGAAGGTTTTCTGATGCTCGTCATCCCTGTCGAGGGCACCCGGGCTGCCCCGCGGCTCGAGCTCAAAATCTGAAATTCATGTTGCGCAGACTGCGGGACAGGCGGCGCACTTATCGTGCATTTTCGTGCCCGGCGCTCTCTCCCACAGTCACCAATATCGAGAGCGAGTCATGGTGGGCGCGGGCAAGGAAAAAGCCCTCTTGCGGGCGCTGGCTCGTCCAATTCTTGCATCGCCGCCGTCACGGCCTGCATCTACACGGATCCACCGCTTTTACAGCAACTCGAGAAACTGGGTACCTTCCACACTGACACGTCACAATCTGGCTGCCGGCAAGGGACCGCAGCTATCACGACCCAGCCCAAACACCAGTCTCGCTATACCCTCGGCTTTCATCCGAGACCAGAGGGCATTCTCCTCAACTCCCGTCTCGCGACATGGGCACCTCGATCCGCCCAAGCCCGGGGAAGAGTAGGGCAGAAGCTGTGCCGTACTCTCGAAGCAGATCGCTAACAGTGCACAGGCGCAAAATCACCTTCATAGACAAGGACGGCGACGCCCATGTCATCGAAGTGGCCGACGGCGACAACCTGCTTGATATAGCGATGGCGAATGATATCGAGATGGAGGGCGCCTGCGGAGGCTCCTGCGCATGTTCCACATGCCACGTTATTGTTCAGTCTGACCACTACGACGTCATGGACGAGCCCGACGACGACGAGAACGACATGCTGGACCAGGCCTTTGGACTGACCGAGACGAGCAGGTTGGGATGCCAGGTCAAGATGAGCAAGGAGCTGGACGGATTAGTAGTGAGGCTGCCATTGATGACAAAGAATCTACAGGCCAGTGATTTTGAAAACAGATAGGACGAAATAGAAGCGAGGTAGTAGGGCAACGTAACGACATCGCGGAACAGTTTCAACACGGTGCAATGTCGGATGAGCATTTAGTAGGAATACCTTGTATAATATAGGATAATCTCCACGGGCATGCCGGCGTCACGGACAAAAATTTGGGAATCAAAGGACGGTGTTATGTACTGTGGTATCATGAATTTTAGTCCTCCTACGCCGAGAACATTGGGACCGGGAACCAAGTCACTATCACCGGGCTCATAGATCTATACTCCCCTCCTTCTTCTTGATTCCGCTGTTGGTGATCTGCTCCAAAAACCCCTGCTTGCTCATCTCTTTGACGTTCTCCTCTCTCTTCGACATACCCACCACGCCCTTCTGTCGGGCCTCTTTTTCTGCCATTTCTCCCTTGACCTGGGCCGCTCGCACCGCGTTAAATAACTTGATGACACCCTTCTGTGCTGTCCTCCGGAGTTGCTTCTCCTTCACCGTAGTCGCCGCTGTACTGATTTCTGAGTTGTTCAGCCCTAACACATCTTTGATATGCCCCTTCTCCTGCGCAGCTTTCTTATCAGCGAGCACTTGGCGGTGTGCCTTTTGCGTCAACTTGTGATCTAACAGCGACTTGTTCGTGTCCTGAGCCGACTTGGATCGAGAGAGAATGGGCTCGGAGCGTTTTTGCGTCGTCAATTTGGTGCCGAGGATTCTAGATATAGATGTTGCAAAGGCCTCGGGGTCGTTCCGTTTGTTCACTTTGCGGGGGTTGTTCGTTGAAGTTTCTGAAAATTCAGACCCGTCTGAGAGCTCAGATGCGTCCGAGTCCGATTCCTCCACTCTGTCCTCCGCCTGGTCTTCATCTTCCTCTTGTTCGGAATCGTCCTCGCCAACCTCCTCCTCTGCTGGAGCTTGTTGAGGTATATCCTTTGTCGCAATGGTAGCCTTGAATTTGGGCAATGGCTTTGCAGGCCTCTGCTCCTCATCATCGCTGCTTCCAAGGTCCACAGGCACAAAAGCCTTTGCGGAATCCTTTGCCGGAGCATCCCTTGCAACATTCTCGTCCTCGCTGTCGTCCTCGCTCGAGCTGTGGTATGTGCGCTGCTTCTTGACCTTTTTTCGCTGCTTGGGCACCTTGCCCCGCATCCCCTCCTCGGTCCATCGCCGTTTTAGTGTAGTCGAGGGCATTGCGTGAATGTTGGCTGTGATTGATGGCGTAATGGAGCAGTCGAGGCGGCAGAAAAAAAGTTATCTAGATCGGCAGTGCAATTCACCGACGCCAAGATTCCGCCCCGCCCCGCCAAATATCCCCCACGTCTCGCACTTCAACACCACGACTACATTGTCATCTTCGCCATCCCGCATCTCCCTCTACAACCCCCGGACAGTCACACACCACCGCCGCCATGGTTCTTCAGGATCTCGGACGGCGTATCAATGCCGCAGTGTCAGACCTCACGCGGTCGCCGAACCTCGACGAGAAGGTGCGCGCACCACCACGGAGAATGAAATGTGGCTAACAGGAGCAGGCGTTCGAAGCCATGATCAAGGAAATTTCAAACGCACTCGTAGAGTCAGACGTCAATGTCAAGCTCGTCATGAACCTGCGGAACTCGATAAAGCGATCTGTCGACTTCAAGCACCTGGCCGCCGGCGTGAATAAGAAACGGCTGATTCAGAAGACCGTCTTCGATGAACTCGTCAAGCTGGTCGATCCGCACGCCGAACCCTTCAAGCCGCGCAAGGGCAAGTCCAATGTCATCATGTTCGTCGGTCTCCAAGGTTCCGGTAAAACAACGAGCTGTACAAAGCTAGCGCGATGGTACTCGGCGCGCGGCTTCAAGTCTTGCCTCGTCTGCGCCGACACGTTTCGGGCCGGTGCATTCGATCAGCTGAAGCAGAACGCGACCAAGGCGAAGATCCCATACTTTGGTAGCCACACACAAACCGATCCTGTTGTGGTGGCGAGGGAGGGAGTGGAGAAATTCAAGAAAGAGCGGTTTGAAATCATTATTGTCGATACCTCTGGACGGCACAGGCAAGAGAAGGATCTCTTCGACGAAATGGTGCAGATCCAAGACGCTGTCCAACCCGACCAGACCATCATGGTTCTTGATGCGACAATCGGTCAAGCAGCCGAAGCCCAATCCCGCGCATTCAAGGAGGCCGCAGATTTCGGAGCCATCATCATAACCAAGACGGATGGTGCAGCTTTGGGTGGTGGAGCTATATCTGCTGTTGCAGCGACACATACTCCTATAGTATTCATCGGTACTGGTGAGCACATGCTCGATCTCGAGCGCTTCAGCCCCCAGCCCTTCGTGTCCAAACTACTCGGCATGGGCGACATCACTGGCCTCGTCGAGCACGTACAATCTCTCAAGCTAGACCAAAAAGATACAATGAAGCATCTAGCCTCCGGAATCTTCACCATCAAAGACCTCCGAGACCAGCTCTCGAACATCATGAAAATGGGCCCCTTATCCAAAATGGCTGGCATGATTCCCGGGTTAAGCAACATGATGGGTGGCATGGACGACGAAGAAGGCGGAACCAAGCTGAAGCGCATGATATACATCTGTGACAGCATGACGGAAAAGGAACTAGAATCTGACGGCAAGATATTTGTCGACCAGCCCACCCGCATGACACGTGTAGCCCACGGCTCAGGGACCTCGGTCCGCGAAGTCGAGGAACTACTCACCCAGCACCGGATGATGGCCGGCATGGCGAAGAAGATGAAGGGTGGCATGGCCAACATGCAAAAAGCGCAGGGGGCCATGGGTGGGGGAAATAAACAGCAGCAGCTCGCCGCGATGCAGAAACGCATGCAAAGTATGGGCGGCGCAAATGCCATGGGTGGCAATATGCCGGATCTCGGTGCCATGATGAAGATGCTAGGCGGCGGGGGCAGAGGGGGAGGTGGTATGCCAGATATGAGTGCACTAGGAGGTATGGGTGGCATGGGCGGCGGGATGCCAGATCTCGGCGCCATGATGAAGATGATGGGGGGCGGAGGAGGAATGCCTGGACAAGGGCAGGGTGCAGGAAGGGGACGGAGGTAGTGTACCGAAGTACAAAAATGCGGATGGGGATGTGTTCTTGTTCGTGCATAGCCATGGCGTTTTGGGATCTAGCATTCTTAACAGGAATGAGAGAAAGGAAATCGACTTCAACGCAAAACCAATCAAAGACTTTAGCTTGCAGGCCTGCATTGCCAGGTCTCTCGTAAGACAGACACATTGACATCCACTGTGTACTCAGGAGGTCCATTTAGCATCTCAAGTATGTTCTTCACGCTTCTCACCGATGATGCATCGTTTTTGCTTTCACCCTCATATCTCATCGACAATTCTCTTCTCATGAATTATACTTAGCTATAACGTAAGTCCTGGAGTTGTATGGACTGTATAAGGGTGTGTAGAATCTCGGGGTCAGTGCAACGCTATTTATAATTCTATGTAATCTTACTCTGACCAAAGCTTTACCCAGTCTTATCCTCTTGCATTAAGTACAAGCCTTGTAGCGTTTTAACAATTCACCTCTTCGGACGTCTAGACTCTATGTCAATTCCCATGCTTCGTCCTTCCCAACTCTCTGTCTTTCATACCAACACCTTCGCGTTACTTTATTGAAACTTGACAAGTTCTCTTTAAAGTCTTTGCCAGGTCGCGTAATTCCTCACATCTCAACAAGTTCAACCTCACAGGTCACTCCAATTCCCTGCCTTGAGATACTGAGCATGAAGTTACCCCTAACGTGTTGGGATCTCTGTTCTCTCTAGCGCAAGGAAATGTTTTCTCGTCTACCCCATACTTCGATCCCATACTTCTATCCCAAACTTCTACCCCACGCACAAGGGTTCGGACTTAAACGCCTCAATATTCGTGCACTGGCTCGTAGACCTGGCGAACAGGATACTCTCAAACTTTATTCTGCCAATGTTAGAACCAGGGGGGCGATATGCCAGATCCCTATCTTTTCTTCATTCACTCATTCTTCTTCTAGCTAGATCCATTGCCTAGCAGGCATTTCATTGGCAGCAAACACCCTAACGGGGTTTTCGTGAGGACGTAAACGAAGGATAAATTATTCCAATAAGAGCAAGGGTTTAGACATAATTGTATTCGTGGATTGCTGTTGGCATAGTCATATCATCCAAGCCCAGTACACTTATGTAGCTCCCATCATACAATCGATCAGAACTGGTCTTGTACGACGTGACGTGATCTATGAGACTCACAAGGGTCATTTTCTTTTTAATTAACAGTACAAATATTCTTGCGATGTCACCAGATCTTGAGGATAGAAAAGTCATGGGGGGGCTTGTGCGGGGTTTAGGCCTCAACTTCAAACATTTTCGTCAGATCTCAATGGGTATCAAACCAGCGTCTATCTTTCCATTCTCACAACGCCTGGCTCCGATTACCTCCCTCAGTACATCCGCAGTCATGCAGTCTTCCGCCATGTTCCCCCAACATCCTCCCTCTCCGATTCTTCTAGCATCAAACATACGAACCCCGCTCTTTTTCCGTCTCCCGCTCGAACTCCGCAACCAAATATACGACATTCTCTTTGAAATCTTCGGCCCCGGGTTTCAGTTTAGACAGCAAGACCTCCTCGTCTCACTGATATACTCCACATCCACCGCCATATCCATATCCAACCCCAGATACCGCACCGGACTCCCCCTCTGGATCCTCACGTGCCGGCAATTCCTCTCCGAAGCCCTATCCCAATTCTACCACGCCTCGATCTGCACATCATGTGTCCACACGCTAGGCTTCCTCAAGCGCACGGCGCCGACCCCAGGTCCACGACCCATCTCCATCCCCCCGTCGCCACGCCCTAAACTGCTCGACCTACAGCACGTGCGGTCCGCAGCCCTGGGACCCATTGGCGTCAGTAGTTTTGCGCAGTTCCCCGCGTTGAAGCCCACGAGTCTCTACATCTTCGGCGGGGAAGTCGTAGGTCCGCTGCGGGACTGGCTGCGCAGTCACTCCACTTCCACGTCGGCCTCGACCTCGCTCAGGCACTTGAAACTCACGCTTACGCTGCCGTCCGTGTATCCCGAAGTCTTCAACGACGAGGACTGGCGCGTGGATCTCTTGGCGACTCTGCATTTCCCCCCGGTCGAGAGCGCGAGGTTCGTGGTGAGGCAGGAAAGGATTGCGGATGTGAAGGCGTGGAATGGAGCGTGGGTGAGGGGCCCCGGAGGGCGGGGGTTGGATATTAGGGCGAGACAGGTGGTGCTGCCGTTGTTGAAGCGCGATGTAAGGGGGATTGCGGAGAGGTTGGTTGGGAGGGGGGAGTTTAGATGTGCCGTCAGGGATTGGACGGTTGTTGAGGGGCGGGACGTGGTGCAGGAGTGGAAGGGGAGGTCAGGATTAATAGAGAGCGGTGGAGATGTCGGTGCTGGTGCTGATACTCGGACCGAGGCGTGGGAGTTTGAGTGGCATTTGGATGTGCGGAAAGTGGATGTGAATCGTGGGTAGTTGAGGTGGGGAGTGTTGCCTTCTTCCTTCACGTGAATACTTATACGAGCATAATGACAATATTGAATACATGAATAAATCTAAACACTTAGCCTTGGGGTCGTTGATGTTGATAAAGTAAGAAGAAGTATCATACTCCAGGTATTTGAGATACATAGTCAAGTGCAAGAGTGGCATAAAGGTTGTGACTTTGGAATATATCTGACATAATATGTGCTTAGTATGTCTCTAAATAACTCTAGCGTGGGTATTGTTAGGCAATCTGTAGTCCCTACATCTTCTTGTCTTCAGACATAATTTACTTATTTAAATATTTAAGCGTTACTTATATCTAATGCTGCCTTAAGTTTTAATTGTTAACCAACTAAGTTAATGGTGGGTTGCGGGGGTGGCTATGCTTCAAGGCTTCCAACATCAACATCGATATCAGCCTTACCATTCCCTTCATCTTCACAATAATCCCATTTCATACCCAGACCCCAGCCATGTCAACTCCTAGCACTACGACTCAAATATGCTCCCCTTCCGCCCATCCACCACCAACCCCTAGCAGCACCGCCACAACCCTTCCCCTTCCCCTTCCCCTCGAGCTCCGAAACCAGATATACACGCTCCTCTTCCAAGGCCTCCAAGTCGAATTCATCCAGCAAGACCTCATCACCACAATGGTGTACCCCAACCCAGCATCAGGATACCGCTACATTGGCGGGCTCCCCCTCTGGCTCCTCACAAACAAGACATTCCTATCCGAAGGCCTCGCGCAATTCTACTACGGCTCGTACATAACGTCGTGTGCGCAAGCCCTGATCCCGCGTCGACCATCCTCCCCCGTTGCAGATCCCGAAGCGCCACTCCCACCATCGCTCCCCAAGTTGCTGGACATGCGCCACGTCAAGGCCGTGGACCTCGACCCCCTCAGCATCCAAGTCAGCAAGCCTGGCAACGCATTAGCACCAAGCAACGAGCCCACACGCGCGTACGTCTCCCGTCGGACCGGCGACTTCGGGGGCCCGTTCCAAAACCTCCTGCGCGCCTTTCTATTGCTGCATTCCCTCAAGTTCCTGACCCTTGCACTCACCCTTCCTTACACGTATCCCGCCGTCTACGACCCGGGTGCCTGGTGTGTTGATCTCGATGCGCTGGATCAGTTTCCGGCCGTGTTGGGCGTGCGGTTCAAGTTGCGCCAGGAGCGTCACCATTGTTTTTCTGGACATGAGCGGAGGACGAGAGAAGTGGAGGAGAAGATGAGGAGGGAGAAATGGACGAGGAAAGTGGTTGTGCCGCTTTTGAAGAGAGAGTTGAGGGGGATTGCGAAGAGGTTGGTTGGGGAGCTGGAATATGGGTGTGCGGTTCGGGAGTGGATGTTTGCGGATGGGTGCTTGGTGGCTGAATCTGAAGAGCTTGGTCCGGAGGACGAGACGTGGGATATTGAATGGTGGCTGGATGTTAGTAGAGATGGGGTGAGGAGGGGAGATGTGTCCTTTGGGTGAGGAGGGAGGACATGCTTTCGATTGCAATTTTAGCCACCCGTATATTGATTGTGGCTTTGTATTTCCCTGGGTCATTTTACCTCCCTTCTTCAATATATGTCATCACTATTCTCCTTCATATATACCAATACTCCTTCTTTACTATCTCAACCTCTCATCCTTGTAACATTACAACTATTCTGCTCTAGAGTGACCTCCAAATCATACAATCCGCCCTGGCTAGCTGTACAATCACCCGCTTGATGATATTCGTGCAGAGTTCATCGTAATGCCTTCATCAATACGTGTTGGAATTACCTATACGCACAGCATTAGAATAACTATCAAGAAACGATCGGTGGGGTCAGGGCTTTGTTGTCAGGCAGACATATACGTTGCCATTTCTTCTGCTTGGCAACCCTGGGTGCAACCCATATTGGGGCGGTGTTGAACTGGAGGTCTGTGGTTAGGTATGCTAGTAGCCTTCTTGTAGCTTGAGTCAAGTACGTAACCAAAAGAAGGCATAAGGTATTGCGAGCGAGTGATGCATTCTACGATGAAAACTCAGATTGCGGGAGGTAGAGAAAGCCCCTATTCACATTTGCCTTGAAATGGTCTTAGAGTGAAATATTTCTAGCGGTATGCGTAGTCGCAAGTTTCAAGATTAAGAGCGAAAAATCTCCCTCCTATGTATGAATCCCTCGTCTTTCTTCGCAGGCAGCAGGAAAAGGAGCCCATAACCTGGCGCTGAATGAAGAATAGAGAGAACAAGTATAAGAGATTGATGATCATACGATCATGTCCCTGAGATGGTCATTGCTTTGGAAGGGGGGAAAGGCTCAGTATTGCCTAATCCGGCAGTCCAAAATTGCCGTACTATTCTTCTCTTCGTTAAGTAGAAGTTGGGGTCTCACTACCAGATACTGAAGAATACCTTGATACATGGCGCAGCTCCTGTCAAGATTAGTTTGGTTCAGCCGGGTAGAATCAATGTCTGAGTAGGCTAGCAGCAGGTGCAGAGAACAGAACAAAGAATAACTGTTGTCGGTCCCAGAAGATTTTGCTTAATAAGAAGAGAAGTACAAGAAACTTTCAGAGCAGAGTTCAGACTTTTGACGGAGTAGGTTTTAGCGAGTTTGAGGAGAGATTTTGACCTTGGCCCCGGGTTTAGGTAGATGATTTTTGGAGGGAATATCTAGCTACCTGTTCTAGCACAGCAAATTAGTCTCTAGCAACTATAGCAGTGCTTTGTAGAGCCAGATTCATCGTTTTGCCAACTACCGAAAATCGCCCATGGGATATTCCTCAATAATAAACCAGCTCCTTTGTAGAGCAATTGGAATTTGCTCGGGTGTGGTCGTATATCGCTCTATATGAGGATATAGCCATGGTCGCATCATAGTTGAACTGACATGTGTAAGAGACCTTAACGATGGTTAAACTAAGCGGGAGTCCGGGTCGATATCTGGGACAAGTTGTTCGCATTGACTCTGGTATTGAATCCACACTACCTTATCACTCAAACGAGGTAGGATAGCGTGAGGTTCCCAACAATATACGAAACTGTGACATTCACATGCTACCGTGTCAGATGTCGTGACTTGAAGGCTCGGACTGCCCCGTCATTAGAAGACGCCGTTGTCGTGAAGTCATCATTGCTCAAGCTCCTCGAGTTGATTATGCAGCACGATCTCCATTTGCGGCCATGGGTACGCACGGTCCAGAACGCGGCGGTGTTGATTGGACCGTGGTCCCGGAGTCAAATGGGATATTTGAAGTTGGAACGGATCGGATTGGGAGGCCCGTGGTGATGGATGCTAGAGCGCCGGGGATAGACGACCCAGAGAAGTCGGCCAATTGAGCTGAACTATCGGGGTATTGCTATACGGGCGGGCGGAGACGAGAGGACAGAGCGAGGGAGAATGACGAGGGCGGGAGAGAAGCAGTGTACAATGGTCCGAGGAAGGGGCGGGGCGGAACTCGTCTATGGTTGTACGAAGCAGTCGTCGCCAGGTATTGCCTAAGGGCGGTCCCAGAAATCACGACCGCGGTCAAGACACAGTCAGATAACGGCCGCGCGCCCAAGGTTGTACATAAGGGGAGCACTCGTCCTCTGCCTCTCGATTCCAATCCGGCCTCAGCTGAGCTCCCGTGGGCCCCCGCTTTGCCCAGATGTTGTCGCCGCTTAGGGGCGCGCCCTGGTCCCGGAATGCTCGCCCGTTTATCGGAGGAAGGCTGATCTGATAACCCTCGATCTGATAACGCCGGCTGCACATTCGCTTTTCCACCCACCACCCCAACCATGTCCGACGAGAGCCTCGCATCGCCGTCATCCACCGGCGACAGTAATGGTACGCCCGCCTACACGCCCTCGCCAACCGCAGAACCGCCGCTGCAAGCGTCCCGCACTTCGAGCTCGCGAGGTGAGTCAAACGGCCCCAGGCAGACTCTTCCGTCTCGTGCACCCAGGCCCACTGCAGCACTGCAGCACCGCAGCACCGCAGCACCGCAAGTCCTGCCGCAGCAGTATCTGCGTGCCTGCCATGATACAGCGCCCTCCACGTCGCAGTTTCCCCTACTACTCCTCCACTGCTCCACTCCTGCACTCCTCTTGCACCATGCTCCTCCATTGCGACGCTCGCTCGGCTTTTCACGGCGCGCCCGCCCGACCCTGCCGCACCCGCACTGACACCCGCCAGCCATCGTGCCCACGCCTATAGCCACCAGCCTCACGCCCAAGACCCTTGCCACGGCTTCCTCACCGACGAACGACTATGCCAACGTCTCTCCGATGGGAGGCGGACCCACGAGCACGAGCTATGTGGTCCCGCCGCGGCCGAAGCCCGGTCGAAAGCCCGCCACCGACGAGCCCGCCTCGAAGCGCAAGGCACAGAACCGAGAGTCGCAGCGCGCCTTCCGTGCGAGGAAGGCGGCAAAGGTCTCTGAGCTGCAGCAGCAGGTAGACACGACAGAGCAGAAGCACCGCAAAGAGGTCAACGACAAGATTGCAGAGCTAAACCAGAAGGAGATAGAAATACGCGAACTCAAGGTGCTGTTAGCCCAACTGCAAGAGGCCGAGAAGAGAGCCATTCAAGAACGCGACTACTGGAAAGAACGCTCCGCCCATGACCAGGCTCAGAACTCAGCCCTCCTGCAGCAGTTGAAAGCCCGGGGCGGCTCCATCAGTGCATATGCGGGCGCACCCTTCTTTACCAGTACCCTACCGAATTCCCGCCAGGACTCCCCGACCCGCGACTCCATTTCATCCTTCACATCCTACGGAACCCCCAAAGCGATCGACATTGGATGCGGCAACTGCAAGGCCAACGGAGAGTGTGCATGCCTGGAGGAGATGGCTAAGATATCCACCCCCACCAATTCCTACATGTCCACGATGCCTCTCGTCCAGGAGATGCCACGAACCATAGCTTCGCCCATGAAGGGCTTGCAGGCACACACGCCCCCAGCCGATTCCGCTGAAATGTTTGCCGACCGCGAGATAGACTTCACTGCCCAGTTCTCGAGCAAGCGACCTCGTCTCGATACACGACCGTCCATCGCCTTCATCACTCAAACCAGCGAGTCGGATTCCAGTTGTGGCTTCTGTACTGACGAATCGAATTGTCTCTGCAAGGACGAGTCGCTGCGGACCCTACAGATGCAAAGAAGCGGCGACCAGGTTGCTCTCCCTCCTCGGGACTGGACTCGCTCATTGCTGAATAGCGCGAAATCAACTCAAAACAACTGCTCCACCTCCGGACCTGGCTCTTGCGACGACTGCCAGGTCAATCCACGCCAAAGAGCTTGGTGTCAGAGAGTTGCACAGCTACGAGGATCCGGCAACGAATTCATGTCATCACGATCATCATCGCGGAATTCAAGCATCGGTAGCGCTCTCGACCCCCTCGCGCCACGAACCGATAATGCACCTGCTCGTGACATGAGCCTGGCGAGATATTCAATTGGCTGTAGCGACGCATTCAAGCTGCTTGACGGTCGTGTGCCCATGGACAATGACAAGATGGACTGGATCAGCAATCTGAACCCTGTTTCGCCGCACACTATCAGAAGAGACACCCTCCCTACGCTGGAACCGCAAAGAAAGTATAGCGCTCTGGAGCTCGACACGGCAGGTGTCATTGCAACGCTACAACAGAGCATGGCACCCCTCATGCCTCGCAAGTCCGACGGGCCCAACGTGGATCTTGTACGGATGGCCCAGGTGACTCAGCAGAGCAGCGCCTCGCCAGAATGACTGAAGTGTGCTACATATTGCTACCTCTGAGCAAAAACGTCCAGGTTTCATTTGGGTCCTTTTTCTAGTAACAATGGGGCTTTGCGGGGTTTTATTGATACCATTTCCTCCTATACGGACTTAGCTAGTCCGGAAAGTTTGCTTGTGGGTGTTTTTCTTCGGTGATACATCATTAAAAGCAGTTTAAACATGGCGTTATGGTGTTCATGGCGGCTGTGGTATTCACTGATGGCAATGGCGTGGAGAACGAAGAGATGAATATTTTGGTTTGCATCTGCTTTATGGTTACAGTAATGGATGTAGATGACCCGATTTCACTTCTTCACCTTCATGTGCATCGTTTGGAGCAAAGAGAACCCATTGTAGATATTTGGACCCAACATACCATCCCACATACAAAAACACTCTGTAAATAACAAATCTGGCAAACTCTTCAAGTATACGCAAGGCCGTACGCACACGTCTCCGCACGCATGAAAATTCCAATTTCGTACCTCCGTACAATCCCCTCACATGATCTGCACAACCCTCCGCAACCGTCCACCACAACAAGCCCACTCTCACACCACCTAACCAACCAAGCGAACATCAGCCCATGTCCCGCGCCCCTCTGCATCCGGCTTCCGTGTCCTACCAACAGCCTAAACGTAAGTGGCCGGAGATCCTTCGGCGATGTGCGATTATCAGGCCACGATGCGCGGCTTTGATTGGCGTGCGTGCGGGGTCTGCTGCCGCGCTGCGATGTCGGGGGCCGAGACGTTATCTGATGATCTGATAAAATTTGCATGGGCGCTAGGTTCCATGTGGGGTTGGGAGGGCTTGGCGGGTGGCGGGTTTGGATGGCCGGAGTTGTTCGGATTGGAATGTCGGTTGTTGTTCATGGGATTGGGAAGGGAGTGGGGGGGATTTGGCTGCTGGGTTTGTTGCTTGGGGGGAGGGAAGGTGGTCGGCGATGCTTTCTCTAACGACCCCCTTCCCAAGATTGCGTGGACTACTTAGCGGAAAAGATAGAGATAAATCTCTGGTTTGGATATTTCCTAGAATATCTCGTGGTTTCGCTTGATATCTTAGACAAAGGGGATACGTCCGTAGTTAATTTGAGTTCGAGAGAAAGAAGTTGTTCGTTCCAAAGTTTGCATCAATGATTCAAAATTGTGATTATATTAGCGGGCTTAGAGTCAGTAGTGAAGGGTAGCTTACAAAGACGACTTTATGCTAGGATACTGCCGATGTCTGGCTGGATTCAAATCGAAGGATCTAATGATACGATTATGTAGTATCTGTGAAAAAGGTTCTCCAAGAAGTCAATGTGCACCACGGATAGTGAGTACAGGCAACAGGTATAGGCACTATTGCTAACGCAGGGGGCTAGCGTGCAGGTTGATATCCTCTAGTAACGCTTACCTCACAATCTGGCCCAGCTGGCCTTTTACTCAGAGCATCCAGAATGAGGAGATATCTCTACATGAACTACGTCTGCCGTCCGAGGCTGACTAACCCCCTCGAAAACGGTTTCCTTTTAGAATGTAACAGTCGTAGAAGTAACATCCATGATATTCCCATAGTGTGACGTAGTAGCTCGGAGCGGGATGCATAGTGTATCATGCTGTTGCGGTGTGTGTTCATTTCGTAGTCCAGACACCTCTCATATTTCGCGGTGTTTCGGGGTCCAAAAACCTTGGGCTGATAAGTAATGTTTTCCAAACACAACAGGCCGCCATTAATCCACCTCTTTGCGTCTGTTTAGGGTCCAAATCCTTGGGCTGATAATTATATTTTTTCCAAACACAACAGGCCGCCATTAATCCACCTCTTTGAGTCTGTTTAGAGTCCAAATCCTTGGGCTGACAATTATATTTTTTCCAAACACAACAGGCCGCCATTAATCCACCTCTTTGCGTCTGTTTAGGGTCCAAATCCTTGGGCTGACAATTATATTTTTTCCAAACACAACAGGCCGCCATTAATCCACCTCTTTGAGTCTGTTTAGAGTCTAGGAACCCTAGGCAAATAAGACAGTGTTT